>PVIJ01010823.1:0-12603 GCA_004024925.1 Scalopus aquaticus | reverse complement strand
AATCACCGTTAGCACACCATCATCTAACGGGAAGAAAGAACACCATTGTAATAATTGCTAAGGCAACAACCACTGAAGAATGCTAAAAATAGGGAGCAAAACTTTTAACTGTTTTCCGTAGCCTCAAAGTATCTCCCCCAGAATGTTGATCAGTTACGGCAGTGGCTTTAAGATATATCCACAGATGTCTGAAACCCCCCCTCCAGAAGTGGAGCTTCATTTATCTCACCCCAAATAGGGACTGGACTTAGCGATGCCTTCTCATGAAGGCACGTGGAATGGGAGAAATAGTCACTTTCCAGTGGAGAAATCTGGGGTACACCCCCTCATCAAGGCTGACAGCTGGTGCAGGGGGCTCTTATACATACATGTCTGTCATCAGCGTGGAAAAGGTAGGCCCCAGCATAGGTGCAGACAAGAACCCAGAAAATCCTGGACCCCAAGTAGAAAGTGTGCTGATTACTAGCCCGCTCTCGGAAGAGAAGCGAGAGGGGCATCTCTAGCCAGACACAGGGCCAGCAAGGCTCACGGAGGGTGGCCTGGGCACTGCCAGCAGAACAGCCGAGGCCCTGGAGCCCCCTCGTCCAGAGAGGGCAGTGACAGGTGACATCTGCGAATATCGCAGTGACTAACGGTGGATGAAAGTCTTGTGCAATGAAACCAGGCCCTCCGGGTAGAAGAGAGACAGGCCGGAGGTTTACAGAAAGCTTTCTGGTCACTTGGGCTGTGTGAAAGCAGAGTGGCTGGCTGGGCAGTGCAGATGAGCCAGCGGCGGCTGGAAGGGCACCAGGATTTACCTGGAGGTCTGGAGAGGGCAGCGTAGGCAGAGGTAGACCAGGTGGCCGGACTCCGCACGGAGGATGGAGCTCCTGCTGCGCTCTGCGCCCCCTGGCCTGAGGATGCTCTGAGGTCAGATGGGCAGTGGAGTCAGCGACTGGCAGCCTGCCGCGTTGGCCAAGAAGATAGGTCCAGGCGATGAGCCTGTCTCTTGGGAAATGCCGCTAAACCAATGGCTCCACAGCAACTGCAGCTGCCTGAAGGGGTCAGCGGGGGTTTGAAACCCACCACGAGCTAGACAGGGAATTCCTCATGACACAGTGATGTCAGATCCCTCCCCTCCCAGGGCCCAGAGGCCAGGGCCCCAGCTGAGAACCTCTGCTGCCCGCGCCCCTCCCGGGCCTCACCGGGTCTGGGGCAGCGCCTGCCCCCGGAGGACAGGCCACCCCGTCCTTCCGGCCACACCTTCCCTTCCACCTTGTCACCAAATACACTTTACCTCCTTTTTTAAAAAGATTATTTATGCACACAAGAACTGGGGTGCAGGCCAGAGGTGTGGGGGTGTGTGAGAGGACTCCCCAGAGACAGAGTGGGGAACAGAACAGGCAGATCCACTGAAACACACTGCTGAGGGGAGCAGCGGGGAGACAGGAGGGGTCTGCTGCGCCCTGTGGGAAGCTCCCTGGCTGGGGATCGAACTCGTGCTGCAGTGGCTGCGGACAGCTTCCTAGTGCTGAGACTTAACCCCTGTGCCACCAGGGAGGCCCCACTTCCTTCCCTTTCTAAATGTTTCCTTGTTGAAGTCGCTCATCTGCTAAGCGGCGGTACGTCCGTGTAAGTAGGTTATATTCAGTGTCTGAAAGGGGTGATAAACCCACGAGGAGACAGGGAAGGGCCTTAAAAGCCTGTTGCTAAGTGAAGGAGCCATCTACTCTTTGATCTCAATACTGTGACATTCTGGAAAGGGCAAAATTCAGGAGACAGGAGAGCTGTGGTAGTGGGGGAGGGGCGGCAAACGAGTGGCACCTAGAAGACTCTAAGGCAGGGAAAGTGATTCTGTGTGGCACTGGAATAGTGGGGACCCTCGTTACCAGGTCATCAAAACCAGGAGCGCCCCTTCTGTAGACCGTGGGCTTCAGCCAGAAGACCGTGTTGGCAGTTCTTGTCCTTTAAGCTGCCCGCCTGGGCTCGCTCTTTTCCTTAATACACTTGCCGTGTGCTGATGAAAAAGGAGGTGTTGACAGTGGCAGGCCAGTTGTAAAAGTGGGCCACACTAAACAATATGTTAACAGGAACTTGGGGGACGGGAGGAGGGGACCCGGCAGCTTTGCGCTCTCCCTCAGTTTTTCCTGTGACTCAGGCTGCTCGTCACAGAAAGCAGAGAGGCTAAAGGTGGGGCCGGAGAGGACTCCGGAAAAGCCGGCGCTCACCACCGGCAGCATTCGTTCTCCCGGGTGTAGGGCCATGAGACAGACTCGCGGGGCTGCAGGGGCAGTACGGGGGCCCCCGCCCCGGTGGCAGCTTGTCACATGACAGGCTGGGACAGTAGCAAAGCAGGACACAATGGACACACGTGAGCAGAAGCGCAGGCTCAGGCTGCCGTGGGTCAGGGCCCCACAGCCCCGTCGAGGCAGCGTTTCTTTCCTCCTGACCGCTCTGCCTGCCTCAGCACGGCTGTTCCCCGGCGCCGCTCCTCATGGTGGCGAAGTGGCTGCAGCACTCCCAGCGCTCCCAGCGCGCTCCGTCCCTTCTAGAAAAGAAAGGGCAGGAATCGGGGAACTTTTGCCAAAGAATAGGGATTTTCTTTCCCAGTAGCCCCAGCAAACCTCCCCGGAGTCTCTTTGACTTGAAAAGGGTAAAGTGGTCAAATAATCCAGTCATTTGGCCAGCGGACGGCAGTGGGGTTACTGGCCAGCACCATGCCAAGAGGGTGGGATTAACCTGACTGGAGGAAAATAACACTTTCCACTCCCATTTCTTCACAGTACAGGGCAGGGCTGTCGGGACATGAGGGGGCTCGTGACCTGCCCTTCACGGCTTGGACAGGTCACTGGCAAACTGCCCCCCAGAGTGCTGTTTCCTCGCACACGCTCCTTTTCGGGTCTAAGTCTTATATTTTAGTCTATGCTGGTACGATGGATAAGAAACGGTACTGGTCTATTTTGACATTAGCTTTGTTGAATAGTTTTTCCTTTTATCAGTGGCCTACTTAGGCCCGGTAAACATGGCCCACTTGTGGCCATTAGTGCCCAATTTTCTTTTTTTTTTTTTAAAGATTTATTTATTTATGCATACAAGCTGGGGTACAGGCCAGAGGCGTGGGGCGGCGAGAAGGTTCACCAGAGACAGAGTGAGGAGTGAGGAGCAGGCAGATCGACGGAAACACACTGCTGAGGGGAGCAGCGGGCGAGGCAGGAGAGGTCTGCCGCACCATGTGGGATTCTCCCCGGCCAGGCATCGAACTCGCGTCGCTGCTGCCGACAGCTCCACAGCGCAACGCTTAACCGCTGCACCACCAGGGAGGCCCCAATTTTCTTTTTAATATTTATTTTTATGGTATACAAGAACTGAGGTGCAGGCCAGAAGTGTGGGGGTGAGAGGACTCCCCAGAGACAAGAGTGGGGAGCAGAACAGGCAGATCCACTGAAGTACACTGCCGAGGGGAGCAGCAGGGAGACAGGAGAGGCCTGCTGTGCCCTGTGGGAAGCTCCCTGGCTGGGGATCGCACTCAGGCTGCAGTGGCTGCTGATAGCTTGATAGGGCTGAGACTTTATCCCCTGTGCCACCAGGGAGGCCCCTAGTGCCCAGTTTTTTAATTAAAATTAAAATAGAATTTGAAGAGCATTTTACAGATTAAAATATTAACCTCTTGCCATTTTTTACCTGCTGCAAATATTTTCCCCAGGTTGTCATTTATTTCTGAATTTCATTTGATATCTAAATTGTGTACTGGGTAAGTTGATAAAAGAATTTTTATACTTGTTTTTGCTTAGTTCTTCTGACATTTTGTAAACTTATCCTATGAAGTATTTTCTTCCAGTGAATCTGGTAAGTTAGGTAGTTATATTTAATCCTTAATAAACCTGGAATATTGCCTTGAGATATTCGGTAAGCATCGAATCCGATTTCACTCTGTGATGTTAGGTATCCAACATGTCCCCCCTTCTTCCCCCCACACGTGAACGCCCCTCACCACAGCCTTGACGCCTCAGTGTCCAGAAAAACACCATCAGCACACAAATGTCACGCCTTGGACGGAGAGGTGCAGGGGCACAGGCTCTGGGGTCAGGCGTCTTTACAACCTGTGAACTGTGTGACCTCAGGCCAGCAGCGAGGGGGTAGGTGAGGTCCCTGCTCCGGAGGTTCCCTGAGCATTACCTGAACTAGGTCGCGAAGAGCTGGCGTGGTCTCTGGCATGCGGTAGGGATCGGTGAAGGGCCGTGATTACTAATAAATGTTGGCACCCAGTACCTGGACGGCAATGTCGCCCCGCGAGTCTCGGGGCGCAATGTAATGGGCGGGGCAGCGCCATCTGGTGGTCGCTTTCTGCTTTGCTTCGCTTTCTGCTTTGCTTGTCAGTTCCGCTCCAAGTGAGTGGTGGGCCAGAGACCCCAGCGGCCGTTCACCCAGGGCACCAGGCTCTGAGGTTACGGAGAGGGGCTAGGTGGACGTCTGTGTGGACCTGGGGTGCCCAGGCTCTGGTTTCCACTTCCCACCAGGCACGAGAATTTACTGCTACCCCAGTTTCGGCAGGTCTGAATGAGTATGTGCATAGACCTCTATTTCCTGGCTCTGTCCCCTGGAAAAGTTGAGGAAACAGCAGAGACAAAGGCCACACCGAGTGCCCAGGTCTCGGTGACCACACTCAAAGGAACCAGTGCTCCTTGCAGAGATGGCGCGAGAGAAAGTATGAGATGAGCCTGGGACAGCCTTAGAGGCTGAGCTAGGACGTATTTGACTTTTTTAAAAAAAGGACAAAAAAGTTAACTTATAGGGTCTTCCAGGAGCCAAACCCGGGGGCATACGAGCCTCCAAATAACTAACAACAGTGACAGGTGACAACCTGTTGACTAGAGTGAGGGTCCAGGCTTCCCCACCCATACGAATGAGCAACCGCAGGAGGCTGGAGAGCTGCCCGCAGGAGGAGGCCCGCTACTGCCCGCCCGAAGGCTTCGTTCCAACAAGGAGCATTCAGGTCTGTTGAAGGGAGCGGGTGGGAGGGGGTGAGGGACAGGGCTGGACGTGGCCTCAGAGAGGCGCCCCACGGCAGTACTCACCAAATACGAAAGGCGTGAAAACCCTGGCACACGCCATCCTTACCAAGCGCACTGAAGTGTCACCGCCAGCGTGGGGCAGAGGCACACTAAGTGCCACGCAGTAGGCTGCCGGGCCAAGAGCACGACATACGGGACGTGTGTGCCTGTGTGCGATCGTGAGGGCACTTGGGGCGAGTCCAGGTCGAGGGTTGCACCCCCAGCTGTGGCGCTACAGGCTTCATAAGGGGTGAAGCTCTGAACAGTCACAAGCTGAGCGTGACCTGTGGTGCCAAGCTGGAAACTGCTTGAAAGGACACCACGGGGACAACTGCTGTACTTTAGCGGAAAGATAGTCTGTTCTCTTGCGGCTCTTCAAGAACTGAAGCTGTTTCACATTCACATGTTAAGACAGTTGGAGAACGGAGCTGCCCTCTCCTGTCAAAGTCTTCCGCTTTCTGCCCTGAAAACGTAAGACAGCCCTGCTGGGGCCTCCCTGGTGGCGCAGGGGATAAGTCTCAGTGCTGTGAAGCTGTGAGTTCGATCCCCGGCCAGGGAGCTTCCCACAGGGCGCAGCAGACCTCTCCTGCCTCCCCGCTGCTCCCCTCAGCAGTGGATTTCAGTGGATCTGCCTGTTCTGCTCCCCACTCTGTCTCTGGTGAATCCTTTCACCCCTCCCCTCGCACCT
Source organism: Scalopus aquaticus (assembly GCA_004024925.1). NCBI lineage: Eukaryota > Metazoa > Chordata > Mammalia > Eulipotyphla > Talpidae > Scalopus > Scalopus aquaticus. The sequence goes on along the minus strand of PVIJ01010823.1, from coordinate 6,885 downwards.
CTGGCCTGCACCCCAGCTCTTGTATGCATAAATAAATAAATCTTAAAAAAAAAAAGGACAATCCTCCCAGACACTCCTTCTAGAAATAACTGGACAAAGGGACAAAATGCCCAGCTGGCATCCTGAGACAGACAGCGGGGAGAAAAGGGAGGAAAGTGAGTGAGACCTGTCCTCTCTCAGCTTCTCTGCCAACAGTAAAATCCCAACGGGGCTCTGAGAAGGGACCCCAAGCAGAGCCCAGTAATCTCACTGAGTTGCAGAGACAGAGATCAAAGTTCAGAGAGGCCAAGATGGCTAGAACTGATAGAGTAGGGAGGTGGAGGGAGCAGGAGATTAAGGGGTTTGGGAAATCTGCCAGGGCCTCTTGATCCTTTGGCTGAAGACCAATTTTCTGCATGCAGAATGAGGTCAGTCCAAAGCCTCTTCCAGAAAAAGAACAATTACTGCAGAGCAATCTATAAATAGAACAATCCCCCAACCTCCTAAGAATGAGGCATCATTTCAGTTCCCACCAGCCAAAATGAAGAGACTCCTTTGAATTCACAGGGCGTTCAGCAGGGATCCCAGAAAGGCCGCACCTTAGACGTGGGGTAAAATTAGTTGTAAAGGAAAGCCAACTCCAGACCAATCTGGAAAGAACTTAAAAACAAGTCTTTAAAAGATGAAAATGATCCACCAGGAAATTAACTGCGCTCCATAAAACCTCCAACGCTCTTTGAAAGAATGCAACAAAATCCAATCAAAAGCATACATTTCACAATGTCTGGCAACCGACATGCAACTAGCTGACACAGGAATAAGACCTAAGAAGTGCTCTTCAGTCTGCCCCCTCCCCAGATCAGACAATACAGACTGACCCAGAAGTGATGAAGACAGAATTTTTCCAATGTCTGTTTTGCAATGGCTTCCCGTTAGTCTTTGATGAAATTTGGAAATGAGATCCCACTTGGCGAACTGTTCCCACCAAACCATGTGCTGTGGGCAGCCCGGCCGCACTGGACAGGTGACTTCAGTGGCTTTGGCCCGGGGCTGAAGGGAGGCTCCGCCCCTATGCACCACGTTCCGCTGCCTGCCACGACATTTAATTCCAAACGTCCATTTCGGGACCAAGTCCCGACCGTGTCCCACCTTCTGCGGGAAACCCCTGCTGACCTCTCAGCTCAGGTTCCCTCTAGTATGTTCTCATCGCCCTGCTCTTTCATCCTGCCCACGTATTTGTGTGGATTTATGTAAATATTTTCTCGATAGCTCTCTGCGGCAGTAATGCCCCAGCCCAAGAACCAGGGCCCAGCGCATTGCTTGAATCTCTGCACGAAGCTCTGTGCCTGTCAGGGTGTGGTCGATAACATTTGCCAAATGAAGGAAGGAAGGAAGGAAGGAATGCACGCACGCACGCACGCATGCATGCACGCAGGAACAAACGTTGTGGGCAAATTTTATTGGTGTTGGAAGTAAGAGACATTCAGCGAGGGGGGGCAGGATAAGGGCTCAAAACGGGGGAGAAAAGAGCACAAAGGACTATGGTGATGGTTCACGGTGAATCGGTAGTGGGCAATCTATGGGGAATACACAATAATGTAAAAGATATAAATAATAATAAAAATATAAAATATATATGATAAAAGAACAGAAAAAAGTGAAGTGTCGCTGACAAACCGTTTGGGGCCGGCAGAGGGCGCTCCAGACCACGCTCCGTGGCGCTGAGCAGGCGCTGGCCAGGGTCGCCCAGAAAGCCCCCTGGCAGGGGCGGGGAAGGCCTCCTCGGTCTGGCTCCCTCGTGGTCGCTTTTTAAATTTGTTTCCAATCAGTCGAGGACTTTCTCCTAAGTGTGACGCCATCCCTTCCGGTCATGATGTGCAGCGTTGAGAGCGTCACCCTGGTTACTGAGGCTGTCCCCAGACACACAATGGGAGGGTGTCAGTAGATGCTCTTTAAAGTCTCTTTCAACCTTAAACGCCCATGATTTTCGACACTGACCAGTTTTCTTTTCTTTTTGAATTTCAACTTGATTGAGGCATACCTGACAAAATTGTAAGACAGGGCCTCCCTGGTGGCGCAGTGGTTGAGGGCTGCGCTGTGGAGCTGTTGGCAGCGGCGACGCGAGTTCGATGCCCCGCCAGGGAGATTCCCACATGGCGCAGCAGACCTCTCCTGCCTCGCCCGCTGCCCCCTCAGCAGTGTATTTCTGATCTGCCTGTTCTGCTCCCCACTCTGTCTCTGGTGAACCCTCTCGCCGCCCCACGCCTCTGGTCTGTACCCCAGCTTGTATGCATAAATAAATAAATCTTTTAAAAAAATCGTAAGGTAACTGAAGTGTGCACCCGGTGACTTGCTATATGTGTACATTGTGAAAGGCTCCACTAGTAGCGCTAATCAACGTGGACGTCACCTCACATGGTTACCTCTTTTGTCGTTGGGACACTTTCTCTGTTCTCTTAAGCAAAATTTCAACGATTTAACCAACTTTCCTAGTTCAGAGTAGGGACGCGGTAATTCCCCACAGCAGCCGCTAGGTGGCACTTGCAGTTTTACCTTCCCCGCCACGCCGGGAGGTTTAAAATCCTCTTTCAAACCGGTGGGAACTTTGTAGAAGAGAGAATCTTCTAAGATCCCACAGCTTCCTGCAGTAGGGTGTCCGCGTTGAGAGCGCACAGTGGGGTTCCCCTGGGATGTTAGTGAGAGAAGACCCAGCCCTGCCTCTCCTCGTCTGGCAGGTCTCCCCCAAATCCTCTCCTGTCTGCCGGCACTTTCCTGGGGGACAGGGCCGTGTCCTGTGCTGTCTCCACACTGCTCCTCGCTTTTAGAGTTAGGGTGCAGTGTCAGGGTCTTCCATGCTATACCCCAAGAATCCAGAACCTTCTCATTTCTAAAATAGAGATTCCCAGGCTCCCCCTCCAGAGAGGTCCGATCCACCCTGGCAGGGGGAGGCGCCGTCCCAGGTTCCTGGGCAGACTCAGTCAGGAGACACCAGCACAGGATTTGGGGGGAGTAAGAGCAGCGCGTCCGCTCTGCTTGCAGAGCGAGCCCGGGGCATGGAGCTTTGGTGGTTTTTACTACATCAAGTCCAAGTGCGCAGCTCGGTCCAGCGCAAGGTGGACGCCCAGCAAATGTGGTTGAAAGAATCCACACTTTCTAGGAGCAATAGGAAGAAAATGCAGCGTAGACCAGATCTCTCCACTTCCCAGGGGCAGTCACAGAAACAGGTTCACTCTTGACTTTGTTAATTAAGAAAGTGCAGCTTCAGATACTTTCTCCTTCTCCTTTTAAGGTAGCCACCAAAGGAATACCATTGCAATTACTTGGCCATAAAAAGGAGAAAAAAACACTTGACCAGTCCAGCAAGGGAGGGGAAAGGAAATCTGGTGGGGGCTGAGGGGCGCGGCGAGGTAGCCCCCACAGAAGCTAAAGCAGGAAGGCACAGCATTTCCAAACACTGTTACGTGCACTGGCTAGGACCAGCCCCAAATTACAAGACAAAGGGTTTTTGGTTTTGGTTTTGGTTTTCAAGCATAAGCTCGTAAAATGAAAATGCAGGTAACCCTTCTGCTCAGCATTCTGCTCAGGGAAGGCAAGGGGGGGCTGCACTTCAGTTACTCATTAACTCCTCCCTTCGCCCTTTGTTTAAAAGCTTAATGTACCAAGCACTGTCTTGGGAACCAGACACCCAGAGGTGAATTAACTAGGGTCCCCCCAAAAGACCCCCTTGTAGGAGGGACAGTTGTAATCATCATGACCTTGAGGGCAGCCGCTGACCCTCTTGGGAAGCTCCCCGCACCTCACCCCTGCAGGTCAGCTGTTTGTCCTCCCAAACCTCAGATTCCAAGAACTCACCGGGAAACCCTGAGGCCAGAACTGCCCCAGCGAGTTGCTGCCGGCAGGAAGGAGGTGGGAACCCACGAGGCCAGGGAGGTCCCTGGTCTGCAGACTCAGGAGGTCCCAGCGACCCCCCAGCAGAGGGCAGCCTGCGTGAGACCGCGGGCGCAGGGGGCGGGGGGAGCAGGCTTCCCCGAAGGGTAGGCACCCTGGAGCAGCCTGCAGGGAGCAGAAAACCCGCTGGCATTCCCTGCGGGCCCCGAAGGTGGCATGGGCCCTGAGCCCCGAATCAGAGGCGGGGGTTTCTGCCTGGCTTCATTCTGACCGGCTGGACTCGAGCATCGCCCTGCACCCCATCTCTCCCTCTCTGGAGATTTTATTGACATGAAAACAAGCACGAGCTCCAAAAGCCACCCATAAGCGAATAAAAAGGCAAGTCACCGGTCGGGGGCAAGAGTCGCATGCACCTGGCCAGGAATGTGTATCTAGAATATGTAAGAGCTTTTACAGCTCGCTAAGACCGCCTGAGAGGAGTGAGTCAAAGCTTTGAACAAAAACGTCACCAAAGAAGCTTTATGGATGGCCAGTGACTAGAAAAACTGGCCGCGTCAGCAGGCAGTGGGGAACGGCCCTGAAGGGCGCCTTAGACGCCCTTAGTCACCCTCTGAAAATGGCGATGCGCCCCGCGCGCACAGAGCGCTGCAGCTGGACCCTGGAACACCACAGCGGGAATACGAGACGCTGCGGTCATTTTGGAGAACACATTGGCCTTTTCTTAGAAACTGAAGCAGGGGGCCTCCCTGGCGACCCAGAGGTTAAGTGTCTGCGCCCTCTCTGCTGCGGCCTGGGTTGGATCCCGGCCAGGGAGCTTCCCACAAGGCGCGGCAGACCCCTCCTGTCTCCCCGCTGCTCCCCTCAGCAGTGGATTTTGGTGGATCTGCCTGTTTGCTCCCCTCTCTCTCTGGTGAGTCCTCACCGCCCCCCCATGCATAAATAAATAAATCCTTAAAAACTGAAACAGGACACTCACGCCCCTCCACCCGGAATTACCCCAAGAAGGCAGAAGTCCACTCAAGGGCAGACCCCTACACTGAGAGGACTCAGGCTCCATGTCTTAGTCCATCCCGGCTGGTCAGACAAATATGCCACAGACCTTGGCTTCGGACAGAAACCGACCCTCGCTGGGGGAAGCCAGGTCCCGCGCCACAGGTATGACATGCCCTGCTTGGCCTGGTGGGGGTTGAGGGGGCCTCTGGGTCTCTTGTAGGGCGTGGATTTCGTTCAGCAGGGCTCTCTCCTCCGACCTGATCTTCCCAGAAGCTCCCAGGCCCAGCATGGCGCTGCGGTTAGGTCTCCACCTGCGGCTTATCTGAAGCTGTTGCATTCAGTCCCCAGGCCTCGCCATGACTGAGGCACGAATGAGCCAGTGACAGTGACTCAACTCAGCAGTAAGGGAACCCCACACGCGTCTGGCTACACGACAGATCTCAAAATGTTTTCATGGGAAAAGCCAGACACGGAAGAAACCCACACCTGTGCCTCCATGTGTGGAAATTTCTAGAACAGGCAAAAGGAATAGGAAGTGGCAGGAAACGTTCCGGTTACCAGAGGCTTGTCCGTGCTCAGGGTGTCCAACACCCTCCTGTCCTTGCCAGGGTCCCAGCTCAGTGTCCCCCCGGAGGCCGCCCCAACCCTTTGGTGACCAATGGCTTCCTGAGCAGCCTTCATCACAGCCCCTTGCCCTGGGTGGTCTGAGGCCCGGCACGGAGGCTTCCCTCAACTGTTGTGATTGAATGAGTGAACGAATGACAAAGGAGCATTCTTCTTGTCTTATAAATGGGAAACAGGGTTGAGGATGGCTTGCCCAAGTTCACCAAAATTAGCAGCTGCATCTGCTGGCTGCCCCCTAGCTGGGCATTCTCCCCTCTTCAGAAAGTGAGACCAGGGGAGGGGGCCAGGCCTGCAGGGGTGGGGCGGGGCTAGAGGCAAGCAGCAGACCCACCCAGGTCTGTCTCCCTCCTGTCAGCTGTGTGTCTTTGGGCCCCTCACTCACCTTCTCTGAATCTCAGTAAAGCGAGCAGATAACACCAACCTCAGCCAGCTGGGGCCTGAAGGGAGCGGGCGGGGCAGAGCTGAGCAGGGCCAGGACAGCTCAGGAGCCCTGGGGGGGCAGCCAGAGAGCTCAATCACCCACTCTTTAGGGGGGAATCTTGCAGAGAAATCATGGGACAGCAAGGGGGTTCATGGCAAATTCAGTAGCTTGTTGGCTAAACTGCTGAGTGTTAAAAATGGGCCCGGGCGAAATGAAAACGCTGCCACTCGGGATGTGTGGGCTGCCCAGAATGGTTTGAAACCACTGCCTCCTGCACTGCCCTGCCCGAGAGACTCCAGCAAAGCCTGTGACCTGTGACCTGCCTCTGTGCCTTGATCTGCACCCGGGTCAACCTTTGATTTAGGGGAATTTCTGGTTGTTTGATGCTGGTCGCAAGTGAGGCAGGGATGGGGTCCCCAGAGTGCGTGCCTCTGGTGGGGCCAGGCCTCTGACAGGCCAAACGCTGGAGTTTCTGCTTCCTGGAGTCCGCAGAATGGGCTGAGCTGTGCGCGCACGCGCGCACGCGCACACACACACACACACACACCCCTCGCTGCTTGTGGGGAGCGGGACTTTGATCAATATCTCTATGTCTAGGAGACTCTGGTCTGAGCCTGGCTTTCCTTCCCACGTGATAACGAGATTGTGGGGAGCAGTTAACACCCACCCCAGTCTCTTCCGACCGTGACACAAACCCACCCAGCCCAGTCTGAGTCGCGCTGGAACAAACCGGTTTGGGTACACTTGGGGCACGTCCACGCCTGCTGCCCAGTTTTTCATTGGCTTTTCTTTGTGTCGAAGCTCCGTGGGGCACTCCCCAGGCTCTGGGCCCTCGGTTGCCTCTGCTGAGATCTCTCCATGGGTTGGACCCTCTTGAATTGCCCTGGCAAGCAGGTGCCCCATGCCCGATGCCAGTGGTTCTGAAGAACCAAACCGGCCCGCTCGTCTGCACAGGACTAAATCCCTAGAAATGCAAAGAG
>PVIJ01010822.1:0-58083 GCA_004024925.1 Scalopus aquaticus | reverse complement strand
AAAGAACACAAGGGACCATGGAGATGGATCACGGGTGAATTGGTGGTGGGCTACCCAAGGGGAATACAAAATGTAAAAGACATAAATAACAATAAAAATATATATTATAAAAAAAATAATTTTGTCACTTATATCACTACCATCATTAAAAAATATTTATTGTGTACCTACTATGTCGAATATTGTACTAGCCCCATGTTTTACAGATATGGAAATTTTGCTGTTCAGATTTTTATAAAATACAGTTGAGAGAAAGCATATTCATAAAAAGATAAATACCATAAGACAGTTTAGGCAGTATAATGATACACTGGTATAGACGGCAGAGTTCCTATTAAATTTTTTGTTCTTTTACTTCTTCACATAAATTAGCACTTTACTTTCCTCAATTCTTGGTAATGGAATTTCGCTAGGCAGATGTGTGCAGATTATCTGAATTGCTCAGGGAAAAGTACCAGGTTAAAACAACATCTAAAGGATATCTAAAAGCTTACATTCCATACAGAATATTTTCTCTTACATTCCTCTTTCCCTCAGTTTTACAGGTACAGTCAGAAAAAATTCAGGCAATTTTATCAATCAAATAGAACAAAGACTAAGTAAAACAAATTCTGTTTTCATCTGGGATCACCAGGTGGGGATTCAGAGGCCCTAAACTGATATGGAAATGCTGCTGTGGACGAAATCCTGACAAAACTGTAGTTCTTAAAAATCTACCAGGTAAGGTTTTAGGAAGTATAAAGAGTCAAATCTGTGTACTATTGTGTACCAACTAGTTTGATGAAACCATGAAGGCTAGCTTTTCTTATATTAAAATACAAACAGAACAATATCAACAACACTAATCTTTTTTTTTTTTTTTTTTTTTTACTTCTTACCACATGCCTCGAATTTTCCAAACTGCTTATATGGATTATTTAACTTAATCCTCCTAATAACCCTATGAGGTTGATAATACAATTAATGAAAAAGTTGAATTATAGCTTTAGGACTTTATAAACAAGATTAAGAGATTTTTCTAAATAGGCAGTGACGATTAAAATAGGAAGTGAAAGACTGACAGGGATAAACTTTTCCCTCATTTCTAACTTGAAAACAACAATAACAAATGCCAAGTATACAAATAAACATGCAATTTATTTTCTAAATGCCTAACAAAAGTGTCTAATGTAATGAAACATGGCAATGAAAGCATGTGTAGAAGGACGATTTAAATGAATATAGAAAGTAATAATAAACCCAAAAGAATGCATACAAAAGCTGTTTTTTTGTGGGGTTTTTTTGGGCAAATGTCAGCAAGATATCACAATCAGTAAAATTAATTTCTCTTAAATATGGACCTATCTTTCTACCCATTTTGGTTCAAGCAAGTTAGATTTTGAACTGTAGTCTAATTGTACTTTGGAGATTTTAAGTAACAGATCATTTTAATTCTGAAATGAATAAAACTGCATCTGAGTTTAATAGGCTTCATTATTAGTTTTTGTATCTGGTATTTGTAAGATAAATTTGGGGATTCTATATCGACTGAATTAAGTATTAACATAAGGCTGATTAACACTTTATAGGAGTTAAGGATCTGTTTTTTTATGCTAATTTTTGCCCCTTATTTTTCTAGCTGGTTACTTGATTGTTGACTAACATTGCTTTTACCTTATATAAAACTGATAATCCTGGATTAGAACAACTATAAAATTACTTGATATTACAAAGTATTCAACAGCAGCAAAATTCTTTATTAATTTCTATGTAAGGGAGACTATCTCATAAATTTGTCCTGTTTCCTTCCAAGCAGCTTTGGCCTGGATTTTAGGACATGCTCACTTTCTGAGAATGCTCCCATTAACCAGTCTCCATACATCACCAAATATTAATGACAGGGTAAACGATTTAACACAACAAGGTCTTAGGAATAAGATGCATTACAAAATGTGGTACTTGGGTTTCTAGATGTAATTTACTAGTAAAGGCTATTTCCATTTACACAAATCCAAGTATTTTATAATATTTAAAAATATACAGGAAAATTTAATCACATCTTCAGTACTAAATCTAACATAGGTTTAAGATGTATCTTAAGTGAACATATACATAATCAAGCAAACAAAATTACAAAATTGAATTCTCCTAAATACTCAGCAAATATTAAAGCATAAATAATCCCATCAGGAAAAGCAACTAAGTAGGCACTTCTGGACAAAACAAGAAGAAAATATTTGTTCCAAAGGAATATGATGACTGAAAGCTCTATCTAGACAAGTTAATGGATGCAAGGGTGATCAGACTTGCCATGTCAGTTGCTGACTGCCACTGTCAATTGATTTGTATAGAAAAACTAGTGTCCCCTTCTTTCTCTCCCTCATTTCTCCGGAAGTTTTATTCCTGGAACTACACTTAAAAGAAGACTTTTCTTAAAAGAAAGATTCTTCTGGTTAAGGTACTCTAAAGTTTATTTCCAACTTGCAGAACATATAAATGCTGCAGACCTAGTTTTTGATTGCTCAGTAGATTTTATTTATTTATTATTTATTTTTAAAGATTTATTTATTTATGCATACAAGAGCTGGGGTGTAGGCCAGAGGTGTGGGGTGGTGAGAGGATTCACCAGAGACAGAGTGGGGAGCAGAACAGGCAGATCTATTGAAGTACACTGACGAGGGGAGCAGTGGGTGAGGCAGGAGGGGTCTGCTGCACCATGTGAGAAGCTCCCTGGCTGGGGATTGAGGCTCTGTGGATAGCTTCGTAGTGCTGAGACTTAACCCCTTGAGCCACCAGGGAGTCCCAGATTTTAAATTATATGTTTTTGGCCAGTCTCCCAGAAAAACAAATGCAGATAACTTATGTTAGTGTCTCTTAAGACTGGAGAAAAATGTGTAAAAGGCACGGAGGAGATCAGTAAGGATTAGAAAGAATGGGTAAATATATTTCATCTGGTAACAGAAATGACTGTGTTACTGCCTTCCTTTACGATCTTGAAAACAGAATTTTTCCCTGTTACTCAGTTTGGCTTAAGAGACTCCTGGCTCAAGAAAGGAAAATGGTTTAGGAATTTTAATAACAATGTTTAAACATTGTTTAATAACGATGTTTAATTTTAATAACAATGTTATATAATTATTATAATAAATACCTTGTTAGCATTTGCTTGATCAAAGTCCCAGTGAAAATATTTGCGTTGTTTTAACTTCCACACCTAAAATAAATGGAGAACAGCAACATGTAAGTCAGATATAATGCTCTTCTTGTAGAGTTGGCATTTACTAATATGTTAAAATAAATTTTTAGGTTTCAGTTTGACTGAAAGCTCAGTTTTGGATAGAAAATCATTACCAAGTAACTGCTTAGAGCAAAGTAATAACTGCTATTTTACATACAAGGCAATGTCCCTTTTTATTAACTTCCTTGATAACTTTATCCAGAAATAATGTTTCTTGAGTGAAAAGATGAGTAAACAAATATTCACACCAACATAATGATGGCATTGAGATGAGAAAGTACATATCTTGTGATTATTCTGTATTGGATATTTGAAGAGTACCTGGTAACTGATGTTTCATCTGAGTTTGGAGCCATTAAATAAATTTAAGAGTTGGTCTATCAGTATTACCAAATGCAAAGCTTAATCATTAGATATGACTAGGGAATCAATTTGAGAAAATCTCAAGCATTCTGGGTAATTCAGGAAAAGATTCATTTTTAATACTTCGTTATCTAGATCATCCATATAAAATCTCCAAACTTATCAAATATCTTATTAACTTTTAATATATAAATGCATATTTCTTCTGCTTTGTTGAACTTACAGACTTAACACGTATAGAAAGCAGCCAATGAATTCAGCACAATTTTTTTTTTCTTAAGTGGAAGGGGAGGAGGAGAGGACTATTTAAGAGACAACACTAGAAATTTGAACAGTGCACAGTATGGCAACAGTAATTAAACACACTAGTGGTTCTGTTTTCTGGTCTACATGTCTATAAGCATAATTCATAAATTCTTAACAAGTTTAGGCAAATTAAAAAGTTTATCCCAAGAGCCAGATACAGACTGATTTTTTTTCTTTATACATACACAAATACACATCTCTACACCCGGATTGTGCTGGTTGTGAGGTGAATGTTATTTTTCATGTTCCTTACTTTCAGATATGAGTGTAATTCATATGTATCCTTGGGTAAAGAATATTTCAATTTGGCCAAATTAGGGGATTGTTAGTGCTAGCTAAGTTGAGTGTTTCTGTCCAGTAGGCACTAAGCTCCTCATCCAACATAGGAATTAAGGTCAACTCAAGAGGCATATATAAAGAGCTTACTGTATGTCACTGGAGTGCCAAATAATAGATTCAAATCCAAGTTTAGATTCTGTGAGGTTGGTTTGATTAAAACTAAACAAAAACTCCAAAATAGATTCAAAATACTAAAAGAGATTCAGATTCTCAGTGTTTCTAGCAGAATACACATGTGGGAAACTCATAACTCATCTCATCTAGAATTATATTTTAAGGATTAGAATGGCAAGGCAATTCATCTGGGCATTTTCTTCAGGGTTTTGGGTAATATTAAACTAATAGGAAAGGGCAAGGGACAGAGGAGGTCTGTATACAAAATCTGAAGGATTTATGTGACAGCAGGATTGATCTAAAGTACAGCAGTATTACATATAACCAAGTTTATTTTTCCTTAGAATGCAGACTCATGTCCACAAAGAGAAGTTATAATCAGCCTTAAAGATAGTATGAATCATTGTTATTATTATTAGGGTCTCATAAAAAATAAAACCAGAAAACAAAGGAAACCGACATCATTTTATATAAAGTGATGCAAAAGAAAAGCCAGAAAACTGCAACATAGTACACTCTTTAAAATAACTAGAAAATTTACACAAAAGCAAAGTTTTTATAAATGTCAGACATTGTCAGAAGCTACTTATTTAATTGAAGCATTCTACCTATAATTTTAAAAAGTTATAAATTTACACTCTTAAATTTTCAACTTAGGGGCCTCCCTGGTGGCGCAGCGGTTAAGCGCTGCGCTGTGGAGCTGTCGGCAGCGGTGACGCGAGTTCGATGCCCGGCCGGGGAGAATCCCACATGGTGCGGCAGACCTCTCCTGCCTTGCCCGCTGCTCCCCTCAGCAGTGGATTTCTGATCTGCCTGTTCTGCTACCCGCTCTGTCTCTGGTGAACCCTCTCGCCGCCCCACACCTCTGGCCTGTACCCCAGCTTGTATGTATAAATAAAAAATAAATCTTAAAAAAAGAAAAATTTTTTTCAACTTAAAAGCTTTACTCTTGGAGTAGTGTTCCCCGACTGTAATTTTACAAATGTAATATTTAAAGACTACTTCAAGCTGCATTTTCACTATTTCTAATTTCTCAATGGAATCACCAAGAAAATTTACCCACCATAAGTATCAGAAGTCAGCTAAGAACTTAAATTCTTTTGTCTAGAATTATAGCAACTAGTGATCCCATGCTCACTAGAGTAGCACATGGCCAGTACATGATGACTTTGAATAATGAAAGAGAAATGAGAGATAACCCATGATGAAAAATTTAGGAGTGCTTAAACAATGTGATTAAAAACTAAAAGGAATACTATCTTCTCCCAAATCAAGAACAGCAACAACAAAAATCTCATTTATCCACTGCCTTGAAATTTTTGGTACTATTATTTCCCAACATCCTAAGGAAGAAAATAAAATTGTTAGTCATAAGAATCACACTTGGCATCAAGTTGCCCTATTGAGCCTACTTCATGCTTTTCACTAGATTTGACACGTAAACTTAGTAACATTTGGCTTTATCCTGGCAACATGTTTCTTTTAGATATTGAATCCACTTTTATTTTTAAATTGCAAAACCTGTAAGTTTATTTATTTATTTTTTAAGATTTATTTATTTATGCATACAAGCTGGGGTGCAGGCCAGAGATGCGGGCGGTGAGAGGGTTCACCAGAGACAGGGTGGGGAGCAGAACAGGCAGACAGACAGAAATACACAGCTGAGGGGAGCAGCGGGTGAGGCAGGAGAGGTCTGCTGCGCCATGTGGGAATCTCCCAGGCCGGGCATCAAACTCATGCCTCAGCTGCTGACAGTTCCCCAGCGCTGCGTTTAAACGTTGTGCCACCAGGGAGGCCCCAAAACCTATAGGTTTATAATATAGCTGTTTTTCTGTTAGCAAAATTGTTATTGGTTTTCTTACTAGAATTAATTATATCTGCAAGGACACTATCTGGTACTCTGCTACTTGTCCAGTATTTTAGATAATTTCTCTATGTATGAAAGCACTTCTGAGTAAGTAATTTTTATTTATCTTAATGGTGACAAGTTATTTTCAAAAATAACTTTAAAAACATTCAATAAAAAGTAAAGGCTAATCACTTTTAAACATCAATTTAGTAACCTTTAAAATATGCAAAATGCCAAAAATTAATAGTGTTTGGGTGATGAATTTAGGCAGTGATAAAACCTTTCATTAAAAAAGTTTTAGCTATTCTTTTTTTTTTTTTAAAGATTTATTTATTTATGCATACAAGAGCTGGGCTGTAGGCCAGAGGTGGGAGGGTGGGGTTAAGAGGATTCACCAGAAACAGAGTGGGGAGCAGAACAGGTAGATTGAAATACACTGCTGAGAGGAGCAGCAGGTGAGGCAGGAGAGGTCTACTGTGCCAGGTGGGAAGTTCCCTGGCCAGGGATCATGCTGCAGTGGCTGCTGACAGCTTCATAGCACTGAGACTTAACCCCTCTGCACCACCAGGGAGGCCCGAAGTTAGCTATTCTTAAGAGAAAAAATAAGAATTTTAAAATGCTAATAGTTGTCCACTGTCAAAATGGCCATCCTACAGAAAGCAATTCACAGATTCAATACAATCCCAATAAAAATCTCAGTGTCATTCTTCAAAGAAATGGAACAAATATTACTGAAATTCACATAAAAACACAGAAGACTCTGATTAGCCAATGCTAAAAAGGGGGGAAATGGTGGTTTTATGCTTCCAGGCTTCAAACTAAACTATAAAGCTATAAAAATGAAAATAGCATGGTACTAGAACAACAACAGACACACAAACTGATGGAATAGAATTGAGAGCCCAGAAATAAAGCCACACATACATGGACAGTCTATTTATGACAAAGGAGTGAAGAACAAACACAGGAACAATTTGGGAAAATTGAACTGCCACTTGCAAAAGAATGAAACTAGACCACTATCTCACACCACACACAAAAGTCAACTTGAAATGGATAAAAGACATGGTTGTAAGACCTGAAACCATAAAATACATGTAAGGAAAACACATGCAAAATACTCCATGACATAAATTTCACAAATATTTTCATAGATTCATCCTCATTAGCAAGGAAAACAAAGGCGATGATAAACACCTGGGGCTACATCAAAGTGAGAAGCTTCTGTAGAGCAAGAGACAGTAACCAAAATGAAGAGGCACCCTACTAAATGGGAGAAAATATTTGCATACCATATATTTGACAAGGGACCAATACAGAACATCTACAAAGAGCTCATGTAACTCAACCAGAAACAAACAACCCAATAAAAAATGGGCAAAAGAATTAAATAGGCTCTTCTCCAAAGAAGACAGATGGCCAAGAGGCACATTTAAAAAAAATGACTTATCCTCAAGGAAATGCAAATCAAAACCACAATGAAATACTACTTCACACCAATAAGAATGGCCCATATTAAAAAAAAAATAAATAGAAATAAATGCTAGTGAGAGGGTGGAGAAGAAGGAACCCTCCTATACTGTGGGTGGGATTGTAGACTGGTCCAGCCCATATGGAAAGCAGCGTGGAGATTCTGCAAAAGACTAAAAATAGATCTGCCATATGATACAGCAATTCCACTCCTAGGAATCTACTCAAAGAATACAAAAACACTAATTCAAAAGAAAATGTGCACATCTATGTTAAATGCAGCACTACTATAATAGCAAAGATATGGAAACAACCTAAATGTTTCAAGATAGATAAGTAGATCAAGAAGATGTATGGTACACACACACACACACACACACACACACACGCACGCACGCACACATACACACACACACGAGTACGACTCAGCAATCAAGCCATTTCTGTGATTAACATGGAGGGAGGATATGCTAAGTAAAATAAGCCAGAATGAAAAAGATAAATACCAGGTGGTGTCACTTATATGTGCGAAATAGACAAACCAAACAAAGGGTCAAAGACAAACTTTAAAAATCAACCTTGAAAGCTCACCATACATTTTAGTCATCAAATAATGGAGAGGAAGGGGTAGGGGGAGAGCACAATAGACTATGGAGGAGAACTATGAATGCTTTGGTGATGGGAGGGTTATGGTGCCCACACCCAAAGGAAGAAATTCTATATTGTCAAAATATTAACAAAGATGTAAAACAATGGTACTGCATTAATAATTTTTTTTCTAAAATAAAAGTATCACCACAAATAATCAATCAACAGTTGCCAAGTAGCCACATACTCTTTAGTTGTTTCAGTCACAAGGGAAATAAACTCATACAAAACATATTTTTATATAAATACTTATGAGGCTATTTTATTTACATTTATCACTGTACAGTTCATACCTATTGATTGAAAAAGATGTCCCAAATTTGTAGATAAAAGTATATACAAAAAGAACAGCAGCCACTTATTTAATAAATAGTATTTATTTCTCACAGGTTTGAGCTTTGGGTTTTAATGAAATGGTAGAGAAACAAGGAAGTTAAGACAAAGGTTTTTGAAAAAGCATTAAGGCTTTAACAACTTGGATGAAAGCCAAGGAAGTTTAAATTAAAGCTGATAATCAGCCTTAACTCAGAATATTATTTCTTCCTCTTGTTTAAAGATTTAGTTGCAGGCTTTGTCATGATAAGCAGGCTTTTGAAAGTTATGGGTTTGCGTTTTGTAATTATTTAGATATACTGAATGCCTTCAATGCGCAAATGATGAGGCAGTTCAGGACGACAGAAATTGCTCCTTCTGGGTGTAGTCATCACTAGAATTTTTTAAAAAATGCATAGCTTGGAATATATACTCAATACTAATGGGAAAGTATTGGAATATATACTCTGTAATACTGAATAGTATTAGAGTATATTTCGCTAATAAAAAATATCAAATAGTGCCTTTGGGGACAGAATGAATGGACCTTGAGGTTGATTATGCTAACTGAAGTAAGTCAGAAAGTGAAAGACAGATATGGGACGGTTTCACTTAACTGTGGAATATAACCAAAAACTTACACTGGCAAAACACAGCAAAAACAGTTCTTAGACTGTGAAGAATATATTTATTACCAGAGGGAACAGCGGAAGGAGGGAGATAATACATTGCACAGATTTGGTGGAGAACGAGTGAAGCTTTTGTATATATCAGGAGTAAAAATTAACCCCTAAGTTATACAGACATATAATGGCAAATTAATAATAATAAAGAATAAATGCACAACCAAAGAACACTGTTCTTTTTCAATTTCTGCTTCACCAGGTAGCTCAATTTACCTCTTACAGAAACGCACTATGTTGTGGGTGAACTCCTACTGATTTACAGGCAAAGAAAATCTGTCAAAATAAGAAAAATGCAGGGCCTCCCTGCATTTGGTGGCGCAGCAGTTAAGCACTGCGCTGTGGAGCTGTGGCAGCGGCAATGCGAGTTCAATGCCCAGCCAGGGAGAATCCCACATGGCACCGCAGACCTCTCCTGCCTTGCCTGCTGCTCCCCTCAGCAGTGTATTTCTGATCTGCCTGTTCTGCTACCCGCTCTGTCTCTGGTGAGCCCTCTCGCCGCCCCACACCTCTGGCCTGTACCCCAGCTTGTATGTATAAATAAAAAATAAATCTTAAAAAAAGTAAGAAAAATGCATTCTAACATTCTAAAGAGAAATGATTGTTGTAGATTTTATTACTACCTTCTTAATTTACAATTTTAAAACGCATTCGAAATCTCACAGATTTTTGAATTACCCCCGGGGAATACAAAGAAGAATGAACTATCATTCCCTAAACAAGGAAAATACAGAACAGTTAACTTTTAGGAAATCATCTACTTTAAAACGTAGAATTCTAATTCTTTAACGTCATTGAAAAGAGGCAGATTTTAAATCCATTTTCGTATCAATTTCAACTGGTTCAGTCCTCTGTACTGTCAAATACCAACTATGATTTTAAAAAAGCTGTTCAAGAAAGCAACTGATTAATCATTAAAATTCGCGACAATGAAGTGGGCCCAGCGTCTGCTTCAAGGGTGACTGAAAGGCAGTAAAATGTGGTGTTATGGTCCCATGTTTAGCTATTTAAACCTTGTTTACAGAGCCGCCGAAATGAATTCGCCAAGGATTTCCTTCCTGACGTCCGGGCAGATAAGGCGACATCGATAAGGGGGGCTAATTTTCCGGTCCTCGGAGGGCGGGTCCAGATTCGGACAGAAGCCGCGGCGCCCTTCGAGCGCCTACGGGACAGCGCGGCCTCCGGTCCGCGACCTTCCGGGCAGCAGCGCGCCACCGGCTCCGCTCCGGCCGCTGCAGCAGAGGAGAGAGCGCGCGTTCTCGCGCGTCCTCCAGATCACCTTCAAGGGGGCGGGGAGCACGGCCTGGGCAGGTCCACCTAACAACAGGACACCGCCAATATACACTCAGAAATCGCCCAGTCGTCCCGCCCGCCGGCCGCCGCAGGCGCCCAATCGTCGTCGGGTTAACAGTCTTCGCCCCGAATGTCCAGAACTTGGGGGCGGGCGCATTAGGACCTAAATTAAGAAATCGAGTCCCGGAGTGGTAGGAAGAGGGAGGTTAGGCCCGGGCTTCTCCGGCGGAACGCCCACTCCTCCGCCCGCCCCGCCTCCCCGGGGACGGTCGCTCCAGGGCCCGGTTCCCGGCGCGGGCCCCGCTGCGATCCGTGGTAAACAAAGGCTCGCGGAGGATGGGGGCGGGGGTAACGGTCAGGTGACAGTGCTGAGTACATTTCGCAATCGCTTTAATGGGGCTTCTCTGGCCCGTCGCCCCGGGACCCTACCTTGACCCCGACCGTCCTTCCCGACTAGACCGACGTTCGCCCCCACCAAACGGGAAGGCTTGGTTTGAGACCTTCGCATTCTGTGTCTCGAATTAAGAAAGAGCAGCGCTCTTTCCAAGCCCACCGCCTGCGTGCAAGAACCGTCTCCCCACCCCACCCGCAGCGGCCCCCACTCCCGAGGCGGCGGGTGACTCGCACCTGCTCCCCCCACTCCGCAGCCATCCCCCTCCCAACCCGGCCCGGGCGGGGCGCGCCTGCAGAGCCAAGGTTCCGGGGCGGTAGTGCCAGGAGGCGGGGGTGCCCTCCCTTCAGGACTGCCGCTACTCAGCTGTGGCTGGAGACCTCCAAGCGAACCCGAGAGGCCCCTAGCCTCTGACAGGGCGCTGCAGCCCCAGCCGCAATCTCTCTGCCGACCCCTCGTTTTGTTCCGAGAGGCCGACCGCCGCTGGCTCCCGTCCCGCAGACACCTCCGTGGTCGTGAACTCGGCCGCCCCTCCGCCCTCAGCTCTGGCCGGCTCCTTGCCTTTCGGCTGGTACGGGAGCTGTCACCCACGGGTACCTCTCGGCTAGGGCTGGAAGCGGCCAGCAGCCGCGGCCCGCTCTGTCCCTCAGCGGCCGGCCGTGCAGCGCACTCTCCAGCGCCGGCGTCTCCCCAGCCTCCAGTCTTTGCCGCAGCTCACAACAAAGGAAACATGTGACCGTCCGGGCCAAAACACTGAGCGTCACCGACCCCTGGCCAATCCGAATGGCTGCCCTCCACCCTGGGGCACCCTGGGAGCTGTAGTTCCCACTTCGGGGGCAGCCACCGGGACCCCGAGGCTAGTACAGCTATAAGCGGGTGTCGGGTGCGAAGCAGGACCAGACCTAATCCCGGGACTGTGGAACGGAAACACTTAGTTTGAGGTAGAGACAGGTTGATGAAATGCATCCCGTGTTTGGAGCCCAGCGAGAAATCCGAGTCGTTTGTTTGTTGCCACGTCCCAAAGCAAAAGCACAGTACGGTGAATTCGCACAACCTTGCAGCATGGAATAATGTTCACAGATCTTTTTATTTGATCTTTTGATATGCAACCGGTCGCTAGACAGCGCAGAGAAACCACCTTTCTCTTGTATCTTGTATCGAATCCTCGGTTAGCTTTTTTATTTCAAACGTACGTGCAAATGTAACAAAGTTGTCGCAAATAGCTATTTTTCAGGCTAGATAGACCTCAAAGGATTTGTTTCATTGTTGCAAATCTTTTTTTCAAAGAGAGGTATACCTCATGATTATGAAATATTTAAACTAGTTTTTGGTTTCTCATACCAGAATTATAACTTCTCTCTCTTCCGTGCTTTATGAATACAGTCATGTCTTTATTAAGTAATGGGACCCCCGGAAGAAAGAGCAAAAGTTAGCTTAGTGGATGGTGTGAAGGGAAGGAGGGGCCATAAAAGGCACAGGGGACAGGGTATGGATGGGACTGACTTGGAGAGAAATTGTTAAATTAAAAAATGAAAATACTGCCATTTATTGAGTTCCTTTGAACTACAGACTCAGTGTCAATCACTTTACTTACCTTTTAATCCTCATAATAATCCAACAAGATAGGCTTTATTACCCCATTTTGTAGGTTAAGATACTAAGCCAAAGAGAGGATAAAGTATTGACCCCAGTCACTCAGTTATTCAGTGGTGAAACTGGGGTTCACATTTAATAAAAAATACTTTAACATGTCAATATGGACATATAATAAAATTTCCAAAATGTTTATTTACAAAGTTAAATATTACAAGACTAGCAGTGAAGTGGCAGTACTATTTCCCACCCTTCCCCATGCTGATTCTCCAGAAGACCACTTTTAATTATTTAAGATATTTGGTATATACAGCTACGTTTCCATATAATGTATGGATGGCTATTTCCTATGAAAGAAGCTGTCATCCCTGTCCCCCAACTTTACAATATTATAACTTTTAGTTAAATCATTAAATATTTGTTATTAAGACTATGCATTTATTATTCAGTGCTGAGTCAAATAGGATACAATTTGCTTTCTTGCATGACTCTTCCCCTGCAGTAGGCAGACAACTAAGTGGCATCAATGAACTGCCCACACTTCCCCAGAGGACTCTTAATAATTTCACTATCTCTATCCTGTTCCCCGCCCCCCCCACCCCCTGTACCATTCCCATCTATATCTTACTTTCCCTATGCCTTTTAAGGCTCCTCTTTCTCTTCACCCCATTCAGTAAGCTAGCTCTTGCTCTTTCCTCCAGGAGTTAGCTTGTGCATCCTCTCTCCCAGGAAGCCCTCCCTCCTTTCCCATTGCTCTGTGGGCTAGGTATCTCCTCTTTGTCTTCCACAGCAGCCCATCCTTACCTCCTTAGCAGTTATCACACATAATTGCCCATGCTTATTTTCAGGTCTTTCCCAATGAAGTCCCCCCTGAGAGTCCTGATGATATCTTACTCATTTTGTACCATGGTATTGACAGTCGGTACTCAATATCTCTCTGTTAACTGATAGTCATGTCTACCACTTAAAGTTAAGGAGAACTTAGAGGAAAAAAAACACCACCATAATTCCTGGGATCTACTTGGACTTGCCTGCATGATGAGGTCCTCAGACTCTCCTGTAAGTAAGGTGATCAGTCATAACTCTGAGAGAGGAAGGGTGGTAGGGAGACCCACAAGACAGGCAGCCCTGGCACACAGTCAGGGTCAACTAGTGGATGTGGGAGCTGCTTAGGCAACCAGAACATGGGTGGTTTCAGTATTGGTGGAGGACCCTGGGAGTTACACTTACTCTGCAAGTCAGTCCTCCTGGTCAGGTAGCAGCCCTTTCCTCATCAGGAGCTAGAATAGAAGCAGAACTGTTAGGTTCAGTGTGAGGGGTTGCAAAATCAAGTAGGAGTAAGCACTACGTGATTTGCTTTTTGGAATATTTCCGGTCCAGGTCAGCCTGGTATTTGGAGGAAGCAGGTACTTGAAGTAGAATGGTAGGGGAGGAACCAGATTGTTTTCAGACCTATTTCCTCTACTTTCTGGGAATATAGTACATAGTGCCATATTCTCTCTTCTTGCAAATACCGCTTGACATCCTTGTTCTACTCTCCAGAGTACTCAAGGTTTGAAGATAGCCACATACCCATAGTTCCTCTAGTCATTCTTTTATTTCTAGCCTGCTCCCCTCCCCCATGCAGACAATGGTCAGGATGTAGTAAATCATCACTTCCTGAATACCACTTTCAGACTTCCCTGCCTCCCCTCTTGGTTTCTCACACTTGAAGTCCCTTGATCTCCACTGCAGTAGAAATGTTAGTTATCCTTTAAGGCCCATCTCTGGGGTCACCTCTTGTGGAGGGCCTTCTTTGATTCTCTCCCCTCTCCCTCACCTCTATGAAGCCGTGCACACCTCCCACATCTTTTAGAATGTGACTCTTGCTATATGTTTATACGAAGCTTCTGAATGCAGCTGGGTCCCTTAACTAGCTCTGGACCCAGCACTTTGAGCTCCTCCCTTGAAATAAGTCTCACTTGCGAAGCACTGATGAATGGAGATTTTACTGAAGGTTCCACAGAGAATCACATGGTGCCTCACTCCGCAACACTTCATAAACACTTTAAACATCTCGCTCCCTCACATCAGCTGCAACCTTGGTATCAGCTACTCCTTTATTCCCACCAGACAACTTCTCTCTTCAACCACAAGCTTGGGTTTTCTCCCTTCCTGTGATCTCACCACTTTTCTTCTAGACAACCCCTTCCCCGTTCTTGTTCTTTAAGCTGCACTTTCACACTCATCATCTTTCAAACAAGAGAGTTCCATTCTTTACAAGAGAGAATATCATGAATAACAAATTATCTCAGGCCACCCTGCCCACACTCTGTTTTCTTCCACAGCCTTATTGACACCTCAGCAAGTCTGTTACACAATACCCCCTCAGAGTGTTGAGTGAGAGGAAGAGCAAACACAATGCACTATTTGCTCATGGCACCCAAGCCTCTCCACTGAAAGTCTACCCTCCCCTCCTTCTCTGGTGACATTAGATGTGACTCACCTCTGAAGCCCTTGGATGCAGAGATGTAACCTTCCCTCACTGTGTAGTTAATAGCAAAGGTTTGAAATACCCTTGTGGGGCCCCATTCCCATGCCCACCAGTTGAAGTGTGGGTTCAAACGTAGTCACATTAGCATTCAACAAGGACAGAGATGACGGGAAGATTTTCCATTTTGAGCTCTGGGAAAAGAGGTAAATCTTTTGCCACATTTGTCCCTTTCCTTCCCTGAGCTTTCCCATCACCTGCAGTCTGCACAAGCTGTCTTTCTTCACAACTGAAACTAGAGGTGAGCATTCCATCTCCTGCTTTGTGGGCTAGGGAAAATGATGGCAGTTGTAATTTTTGCTTGGTTCCTGAAATGGTCCTTCAGACAGGTTGAAGTCAATCAGGTGGCCTCAGGATCCTGCTGGGGACCAAACCTGCCACACTAGTCAAAGATAAAGTTGATAAGTCAGCATGGTGAGCCCAGGCTCCAACTCCAGGGATGTACTTGCATTCTCCCTGCACTGTGATTCCTGTCTTTCTCCTTCATTATTCTGCCCAAGGACTTCTGACTCCACCTCCCTCTCTTCCTCCTTAATTACTTCCCTGGTAGTGACAGTGTAACTGACCCCTGTAGTCTCAGAAGAAACCGGATGTCGTAAAAAAGTTTTGTTGTAAATTATTCCTGCCCTGACTGTTCAGAGGTCTGTCCTAGGAATTTGGATGGACTACAGCCATCTGTGGTTAGATTGCTGAACAGCGACATTAAGGGTGGTAATATGGTCATTTTAAAAATAGGTCTAAACTTGTGACCAGATACCAGGAATAGGAGAAACCACTTTTTATCTGTGTTTGTATCTGAGGGTGTTTTGCAGAAGTCTTGTGAAAAGGTGCTATGTGTATACGTTGGAAAATCGGGCCTAACTATAACAGTTAGGGTATAGCAGGGTGGCTCTTTAGGTTGGGGTGGGATTGGGGCCACATAAACCTTCCCTACTGAATACACAGCCAGGAAGAGTCAGACCTCTGGATACAAACAGAGCTTCAGAAGAAAGAAGGAAACTTGTCACGGGCAACAATAAGGATGATTCTGTTCCCTCCCTGCCTCCCATACTTAAGTATTTATAAGCTTTAATTTCATACTATCAGAAATTTTTAAATTATTTTTTATATTTATTTTCTTATATTGTTATTAATTTTTGGACAATATTTGATTTCTCCACTCAGGTGTAGTCCCTGTAGCTCTCCCACCACCACAGCACTTGTGATCTACCACCTTAGTTCTTAATACTCCTCCCTCCCCAATTTTGAGCCCCCCTTCCTCTTCCTCCCTTGCTGTATGTGTCAGATCTATGGGTCAACTTGCAAATTTTGTCTTTTTCCAGACCCTTTGTTTCGTTTCTCTGTATTTCTGCAAACAGGTGAAACCAACATGGATGAATCTGGTGGACATTATGGCAAGTGAAATAAGCCAGATGCAAAAAGACATACATTGCATGATCTCATTTATATGTGGAGTCTGAAACAAGTTAAACCTATGGAAGCAGAGAATAGAAAGGCTGTAGTTAGAGAGTGGGGAAGATGGGGAGTTGCTGGTCAAAGGGTACAAAGTTTCAGTTATGCTAGATGAATAAGCACTGAAGATCTAATGTACAACAATGAGATATAGTTAACAATATTGTGTACTTGAAATTTGCTCGGAGGGTAAATTTTAAATGTTGGCACCATATCCAAAAAAAAAAGGAAGAAAATGTAACTATCTAAAATAATAGATATGTTAATTAGCTAGATTGTGGTAATCATTTCACAATGTTATACAATAAATATATTAAATCATAAAATTTACATCTTGAATGTATATGCAGTTTTCATTTTTATTTAATTTTTTATAGATTTATTTATTTATGCATACAAGAGCTGGGGTGTAGGCCAGAGACAGAGTGGGGAGCAGAACAGGCAGATAGACTGAAGTACACTGCTGAGGGGAGCAGCAGGCCAGGCAGGAGAGGTCTGCTGTTCCATGTGGGAAGCTCCCTGGCCGGGGATCGAACTTGTGCTGCAGTGGCTGCGGATAGCTTCACAGGCTGAGACTTAACCCGTTGTGCCACCAGGGAGGCCTACAATTTTTAAAGGTCAGATATACTCCTGTGACATTTTTAAAAAACCTTGACTATATCTCCTGGTGGGGGTGGGCTTATTCAGCATTCCATTAAGTCCTTTCTTTAGCCAAAATATCTTTTTTTCAATTAAAATGGCTTTTAAGCATCTTGACAATATGTGAGAACTAAATTTCTAAATTGTATTAATTCTAAGTACCTCCATGGAGTTACCAGGATAAGATTTTTTATCATGGGTTTTTTATTTCACTTCAGTTTGCAAAGTATTACTATGATGTAGTTCTATAACCTGATAATACTTTGCAATCTTAAGTGTGAAAACGAAACCCAGGGTGAAATTTTTATGAGAATGCTAAAGGAGAAATCTTAGATAATTCGTGTGTCTTTTGTATTTCCTGAATATGGCACTCTTCACAAGTTCTGCGTTACAAAACATTAACTCTGATATTTGAATTAATAAATAAAAAGCAAGGTGCCCTCCAATCCTGTACTAGTTTTCAGGACAAAGATCATGCAGAGTTCATCCTGAAAAGCATCTAAATTTAGAGATTTGCTGCCTGAGCAAAACTTGTATTTACCACTAATAGAACTGGACAGGCTTTCCAAAGTATGTCAGGCATGTGTTTGCAATGCTGTCACAGTGGAGTTGATAGTGTCTGTCCCTGTGTGCTGGTGACCTGGGAAGCCTCACGGTTTTCTAGGCCAGTTACAGAGATCTGGGGCTGGAAGCAAAAGAGATTGCAAAACGGTGAGCACAGGTACTTATTTTGATCACATTAGCCAGGCAAGGATTTTTAAAGACACCTAAAAATACTTGAAAAGTATATGTATATGTGTATCTATACATAACTTTAAAAAAGGAAGTAAAAAAGCATATGCTTCCTCTCCCCCTGGCTACTACTCCCTTGGTCTGCAACTCAGGGGCAACCGTGGCTTAAGCTCAGTTCCGTGGCCTTTGAGTGTGGATATTTAAAGAGCAGACGCAAACTGTTTTCCTACGTCTAGTGACAGTCTCTCTCTCTCTCTCTCTCTCTCTCTCTCTCTTATCAGTGCCCATTGGGAAAGACAAAATAAGTTAGAGGACAGGACCTTAGTTGAGTGTTCAGAAAGGTTGACTTTGGCTTCTAGTTTTTTAAATCACTTCATTACTTCAGTTTTGCTTTTCAAATCTATGTAATAGAGACTATATGTTCTTTTACCCTCCCTTTCTTTCCTTCGTTATCCCTCCTATTTTAAAGCAAAGGACAAGGCATAGAGTAAAAAATTAGAACTGGTGGGAGAGGGAACAGTAATAACAACAATATTTTTGGTTACTGAATACGTACTATATATCCCAGCCACTATACACATATACACACATTCACACACACACACACACACACACATACACACACACATATGTATGTATATACATACATAACGTGGGTTCCTATGAGCTGGCTACTAGCTGGCCACTCATGGGTTATCTGCTATCCGTGATCTATCTGCTATCTACAAACCACAGCAGCTCATTCCTTGACTACCTGCGGAGAATAGCCCGTTTCACAAGGCAGGCCCAGGGACGCCTAGGCTGCTGTTGACCTGGTTATGTCACTATCTCCATGGTGGTCTCGGGATAACTCTGCCTGTGATAACATCAGACTTTGCTGACGCAAATGTCTTGACGTATGGTCACGATGTCCCCTACCCTGTCTCCCGCAAAACTTTGTCCCCCATTCCTATCCCACCCTCTGGACCTCATCCTCATACCATTGTCTCATGATCAGCTTTTACCAGCCTGCATGATTTCAATAAGTGACACAAGAACTTCTGCTCAAGGAGCAGAGTTTTGCCTTGCAAACGTGCTCCACCACTGTTGTGTTCCTCAACACATTCCTGCTGCAAAGAGACAATTAAGTTCCTGTCACAACATATATATATATGTACATAGAATATATATGCACACACACAATCATACACATATAATCATATACATACAATCATATACATATAAATATACATCTCATACATATTTCTTCATTTCATTGTCATAATAATTTTATGAACTTGGTATTTTTATCCACATTTTATAGATGAGAAAACTGAAAAAGATTAAGTCATTTACTACAGGATATTTAGCTACAAAATAACAAAACTGAATTTTGAGCTTAGATCTTCAACAACCTCCCACCCATCCCGCAAATACTTAAATACTTAGATTTTTAAAAAAATTTATTTATTTATTTGTTAAGATTTATTTATTTATGCATACAAGCTGGAGTACAGGCCAGAGGTGTGGGGCAGTGAGAGGGTTCAGCAGAGACAGAGTGAGGAGCAGAACAGGCAGATCGACGGAAATACACTGCTGAGGGGAGCAGCGGGCGAGGCAGGAGAGGTCTGCCGCGCCATGTGGGAATCTCCCTGGCTCGGCTTCAAACTTGCGTCCCCACTGCTGACAGCTCCACCAGGGAGGCCCGTTAAATACTTAGATTTTAAGTCTTTATAGGGAGACAGAGGACATGACTATCAAAGTG
This sequence comes from Scalopus aquaticus, assembly GCA_004024925.1. Taxonomy (NCBI): domain Eukaryota; kingdom Metazoa; phylum Chordata; class Mammalia; order Eulipotyphla; family Talpidae; genus Scalopus; species Scalopus aquaticus. Next base: position 38,408 of record PVIJ01010822.1, on the reverse strand, counting down.
CTGAGCTTTTGTAAAGGAGGGAATAATGACCTAGCCCAAAATAGAGAGACCCTTGGATATCAGGGTGTGCACACTGCCCTGAAAGCTGCATCAGAGCTCTTGGGAGGCTCAACTGCCCAGAATGAATGCTTCAGGTATTGTATGGATATCCAGTGTGTACAGCATCAGTGAGTTTCCTACAGTGAGAATTCTCCGGCTGGAGATTGATGATTTAGTACCAGGAGAGATGATTTCTTAAGAAACTGGGTGGAGGGCCTCCCTGGTGGTGCAATGGATTAGGTCACAACACTGTGAAGCTATTCAGAGCCACTGCAGCGAAAGTTCGATCCCTGGCCAGGGAGCTTCCCACATGGCACAGCAGACCTCTCCTGTCTCGCTCACTGTTCCCCTCAGCCGTGTATTTCAGTCTATCTGCCTGTTCTGCTCCCCACTCTGTCTCTGGTGAATCCTCTCATCCCCCCTCCACACCTCTGGCCTACACCCCAGCTTTTATATGTATAAATAAATAAATCTTTAAAAAAAGAAAAAATAAATAAACTGGGTGGAATCTTTCAAGAAAAAGAAAGGTCTGCTGCAGATGCGATCGTACTGGTCCAGCCCTTTCAACCTGTAAAGGATTCCTATCAAGTAATCAAGGGAACCACATCAGGCAATCTGGGGAACCACAGACAGCAGAACACACTCTCAGAAATTGCAGGCATTTGGAAGGAGAACTGTACTAGTGACAGCAGAGGAAGATTAAGTTGGAATTACTCAATGTCTCTTAAAGGTCATGGAGCAGTAAGAAACTAGAGATGAAGTCAAAGTCCACTGTTTTCCAAAGGCTGGTCCAGTTTTGGAAGTTCAGGAAGTCTGCATATTTTTTGATTGTAAAGAATTTTAGTGGAAAAATTCTTTTGGTTCAAGAAGCATCCAAATCTCGTCATACCTGGGGCACATGGAGTTCTCTGAGAAGGAATTGGGTGGATATATGAAACTACACAGGACTAGAAATCAAGTCCTAGCTCTGAAAGTGCAAAGCTGGCTTAATAGACTAAAGAGATTTGGGGGATCAAACTAAACCCAGCTCCTATGCTGAACTTTTAAAACAATTTTCCCACTCTTGAAGCACCTCCCCTCCACAACGCGTTTCCAAACTGAGTCTCTGGCTGAGCACCTCTTCCCCATGCAGTCCCTGCTCCTAAGGGACAACCTACCCTCCCTCCAAGTCACCCTATTCCTGTGCATCACTTGTTTGCCCTGCTCACGCCCCCTCTTCTGGAATGAGATGCCTCCCCAAATTCAGCCCCCAGTTCTTTCTATTTTTAGCTCCCATCTCAAGGACTTTTTTGACACAACAATCACATGCTCTATGGAATTTATGACATTACTGGCTTAGCTCTCTTTAATAATCCCTTGCTTTAAAAAGAAGCAACAAATCACTTTTAAAGTTTCCTTCCTCCATTTTGTGCCCTTATCCTCCCCCTCCCTCACTGAGTGTCTCTCTCTTATTTGGTTTCCCTGTATTCCTGTTATAAGTGAAACCATTTGATATTTTTCTTTCTTTCTGGCTTATTTCGCTGAGCATGATCCCTTCTAGTTCCATCCATGTCGCTGCAAATTGCATGTGTTTGTCTTCTTTGAATGCTGAATAGTATTCCATTGTGCAAAATGGAGTAGAAAAGGACACATGGGACCATGGAGACGGGTCACGGGTGAATTGGTGGTGGGTTACCCAAGGGGAATACAAAATGTAAAAGATATAAATAACAATAAAAAAAACCAAAGTTTCCTTCCTCCAAATTTAAGAGGATTGTATGGGAGTTCTGGAAAACTGAAGGGATGAAGAAGAAACTAGAGGTCATCTGTGATCTTCCAACTCCAAAATAACTGTTCTTAGCATTTCCAACCCTTTTCTTTTGTATCTGTATTTACAGTATATCTATACCTAATTGTACATACTCTTGAATATTTGAGTGAATAGTATACATGCACACACATACTGTACTGGCATATAAACTCATGTATGGACATCTAATGTGTGGCATTCCATTCCTTCTCTCTGATATGTCTTGATTTTCTACTTCTTGGCAGTCCCAAAGTCAGACTTGCATCTTGGAACTTGCTTAGTACTAAATATTGGATGAAATAGAGTTATTATTAAATATTAACATGAGTTAGCATTTTCCATGCTGAAATAAAGAAAGAGGTCTTTTTCCAAATTTAAGCTTATTGACTCTACAGACATGAATCCCAAAACTGATTTTTCATGTATTTCCAGTACATAGCACACTATTACTTCCCTTATACTTTCAACTTATTTTTGTATCCCCCTTTCATTTTTTGTTAAAGAGAAATTTGTAATATGAATAAAATAAATCACAAAAACCTTGCTCATGTCATTATGCTAGCAATACAACTATTTAAATATTTCACATCTGTATTTCTCATTGGTTCAGAATTTGTTTACATACTATTGTATATATTCACTTAAGACTGTACTAGGACATTTTCCATGTTTTACTAAGTTCACCCAATTTACTGTTTTCATTGACTTCTTATTAGTAATGATAACAGTAATGGCCAATATTTACTAAGTATTATTCTAGATATTAAGTGTTTTACCTCTATCTTTTTTTAAAAATAAATATGGGGTTTTCAACTTTTTATTTATTTTTTAAAAATGTTTATTTATTTATGCATACAAGAACTGGGGTGTAGGCCAGACGTGTGTGTGAGAGGATTCACCAGAGACAGAGTGGGGAGCAAAACAGGTGGATCTACTGAAGTACGATGCTGAGGGGACCAGCAGGCAAGGCAGGAGAGGTCTGCTGCATCACGCGGGAAGCTCCCTGCTTGGGGATCGAACTTATTTATTTCATAGTGGCTGCAGATAGCTTCATAGTGCTGAGACCTAACCTGTTGCACCACCAGGGAGGCCCTTACCTGTATTATCTTATTTAATGCCCACAATAACAAAGTGAGGTAGCAACTATTAATAACTAGCCCCATTTTACAGATGGGAAAACTGAGACTGAGAATCATTAACCAACTTGCCCAAAGACCAGAACCTAGAAACTCTGACTCCAGGCTCTGTGCTCCTTCTGAACAATTATACAATTTCTTCTGCTTCATAATGTGCTTTGGTAGGTGTGCTATTCTTTGTTTAACCTCATTGGTTTTAGATGTTTATGTTGCTTCTGGTTTTCTTCTCCTTACAATTGATATTTTTCGGTACACAGACTTTTGCTTCTCTTGCATTATTTCGTTATGGTTAGTTCTTGTAAGTGGATAGGAAAAAAATTTTTGTGTGTGCAAAAATTGTATGCAAGGGTGTCTTATTTGGAGAGTTGTTGGGAGAAGACAAGGAGAATTTATTTAACCTTTTTTTTTTTTTTTTTTTTTTTGCCAGAGGTTCTATTCCCAACCCCTACACTATGAAGTTGGAGAGCAGGAAAGGGAGAGGAGTAGATATTTTGGGGAGGCTGTGTTTGGTGTTTCTTCTGTTGTGGAACAATTTGGACATTTACCATAGGCAACTTGTTTCATTTTGTTACCCCACTTAAAGAAGAGGAATGTCTGCTTTTTTTGTTTGTACCCCAGGTCTTAACATAGTATCCAGTAAACAGCAGGTACCTAATAGATGCATATTGAGTGAATCAATGTAGGACAGAGAAAAAAAGACATCTCGTAAGTGTGTACGCTCAACTTTGATTGGGTGATAATAAAGAATAATATCTAGTAAGTGGGTGTTTTAACCATTAGAGTGTGTAATCTTTATTTTAATAGTTTTGGCAACCTTACTGATAATGGAAGACACTGTATCTCCTGGGGTTAGCAAATTCCTATAGATAGCAACCAGCTCCTCTGGGGCATGCCTTTCATTGACAAACCAACCAATCTAAGACCACACTCCAACCATCTATGTCAATGGGCTCTTGCCTTTGGGGCATAGTTCCCCTCCCCTATTAACCCAGAGCTAGAAACCTCGCAACAAAGGATAGCCCCTACGCCCCAGATCCTGCTGAAATGATTTCAACTGATCAATACTGAGCCTGCCCACCCTACCTTGTTTGTTCCTGTCTGTGAAAACTACAATTACATTTTCTGCTCACATTTTCTCCTTGCTCCTTCTGCCTCCTGGTGCTTCCCCAAGTAATCCTGTGTGGCATGGTGTGCCCCCTCCTCTTGGGGACTGTAACAGACTGTTTTTGCAGTGGCAGTCACCTCCTCAACAGTTGGTCTCACTGTACTTGAATAATAATGAAGTCTATCGATCTGCCTGTTCTGCTCCCCACTCTGTCTCTGGTGAACCCTCTCGCTGCCATACGCCTCTGGCCTGTACCCCGGCTTGTATGCATAAATAAATAAATCTTAAAAATATGTATATTTAAAAAATTAAAAAAATGAAATTTACATTTTATTAAAAAATGTTGAGGTAATATTAGTTTACAACATTGTCTAGGCTTCAGGTGTACAGTTTCTCACTTTAGCAACTACATCTATCATACCACACCCACCACAAAATGTCAAGTTATCATTATCACCAACCAATCCCCCGCTTCTACCTGTCCTACCAGCCCCCACCCCCACTTTCTCTCTAGTAACCACAGTTCCATTGTCAGAGTCTAAAAAAATCCCTGCATTTTAAAACAGGGAAAACCCGGTTTCAATGTCAACTGAAGTTGACATTGACAAGATAATGGTAGGCGGAAACCCTGGCTGCAGGTATAACTGACAGGGTATAGTGGTTAACAGTCAAGGAGCGGGCATTATAATTAGGATAATTAATAACAACAATAAACTCATAAAGAACATTTAACAATCTTGATAAAGAAGCATTATCTCAGTACTTTACAGAACACTTTCATATGTATTATCCAATTTGCTTCTTACAACATGTATCTCTAGATAACATTATTCTGTCTGATTACGGAATAGACTAGGCATTCTGGTGAGTTCATAGATCCAGAAATACAATTAATGATCACTGAGTCCAAGCGCCTCATTGTACAATTGAGGAAATTGAGGCCCAATGAAGGTATGATGGTTAATTTTATGCCTCAACTTGATTGGGCCATAAATGCCCAGACATTTGTACCTTAAAACATTTTTTCTGATCGTGTCTGTGAAGATGGTTCTATATAATATTAACGTTTGAACCTATTCAGTGAGTAAAGCAGATGGCCCTTCCAAAGAGGATGGGCATCATCGATCAATTGAAGGTCTGAGCAAAAAGGTGGAGTAAGAGAGAATTCTCCCTTTCTTTGATGGGCTTTGAACTGGGACATTAGTCTTCTCTTCCTTGGGACTCAGACTCATTCTCAGACTGAAATTATGTGACTGGGTCTCTAGACTGCCAACTGCAGATCTTGGGGCTTCTAAGTTGGGTGAGCTAATTCCTTATAATAAATCCCTCTCCTATCTTCTCTCTCTTTTTCTCCTCCCCTCCTTTCCCGCCCTGCCCCTCTATATTTGTCCACTTCGTACTATTTCTCTGGGGAATCCAGATTATTATAGAAGGGCAGGAAGTCTGGCTTTGTCTGACCCCATCTCTCCTGACTGTAGTCACAGATGTCCTTTCTGACTAAGCACAAGCTAATTTAGAATTCATCTCAGAGCCTGACAGGAGGCAGAGCAGAGCCCCAGCAGCTAATGGACTTGAGATCAGCTTCTCAGGCTCCTTTCTTGCTGAGATCTGCCTGACCCCTCATTCATCACCCCGTCCACCCCTTCCAAAATGTTCCAGATCAGGTCATTTTACCGGTGCTTCCATACTTCACAACTGCACCTGAGACAGTACCGAGAACACTGCCCTCCTATAGGGTAACCGCTCTCACTTCCCCAGGATGCCAGGTTGACTTTGCCTTGGGAACTCAGCCCGGGAATCAAGGTTTCAGCGGTTTCAAGGCAGCAGCTTAGTTACAAGCCATTCCTATTCCATTAGCAGATTCAGAGTAAAACTGGCTGCGAGACTAGAGACTAGGATACAGATGTCTGGATCATTGGTCCAGGAGCCTCAAATTGCACTGAATGAAATTTGTTCAAGAGCCTAAGGTTGGGCTGAATTTGCAGTCTAGGGATGTAAAATTTGAAGCAGGAAACAAGGAGCTTGACAGTGCTTCCTCTGCTGATTTAACACGAATCCAAACTTGATTAAAGACCTACTGGGAGCTGAGGCAGTTCAGGTCTGGTTGATGGGTCTGACTCTGCTCAGAAGCAGAGACTTCTATTTGATACAAAATGTAATGATAACAATAAAGTTTGGTGGGAAAGGGGAGGCAGAGGCAAGTGCAAAGAGATAAGAACAGTAAAAATAGAGAGCACTTGAATTGTCTGAGCTGGTTTCTGTGCTGTTAACTGAAGCCAGGAGACACTTAAACTCCTGTTGATGTCACCCCCAGAAATAAGTCTGACTCCTCTGTGTCACACTTTCACACAAATTGTTGTGTCTGTCTGTGTGCTGAGGACAGGGCCCCGAGCTGACTAGGTGGGAGTTACAGCCTGAGAGGTGCCAAGGGGCCAGGCAGGGTGAGGAGCAGGGCTTCAGGGTGAGGTGGAAATCAAGGACTAGGTACCAACTGGCTTGGATAGGATCTTGGGAGCTCTGGGTATAAAGAAGTGTTAGATCAGGGCCTCTCTGGTGGCCTAGGGGTTAAGTCTCAGTGCTATCACCACAATGGCCTGAGTCTGGTCCCTGGCCAGGGAGCTAACCCACGAATGACACAGCAGACCTCTCCTGTCTCACATGCTGCTCCCCTCAGCAGTGTATTTCAGTCATTCTGCCTGTTCTGCTCCCCACTCTGTCTCTGGTGAATCCTCTCAACCCCTGCACCTCTGGCCTATACTCCAGTTCTTTTATGAAAATAAATAAAATAAATAATAATCTTACAATAAAGGAATAATTCTTTAAAAAAAAAAAAGAGCAAACACTCAGACAGAAGCCAGGTTCCAGGTTAACAAAGAGATCTTGAACCAGAGAGGTGGATAAGGCAGAAATGGAGGCTGCAGGACTGAGATAACACCAGGAAGAGCACAGCCTTCCTGACAGGAGGTCACAGCCTGTGGCCTTGGATCAGTTTTTTTTTAAAGAAAATTAATTTTAATGAATAAAGGATGGCTCAGGTTTTAAAATTTTAATTTCAGTCTAATTTGAAATTAAATTTTGTAGACAGCTGAGCCACAGAATAGTCTCTCCAGGCCTTCAAGGGACCAGATCTCTCAGGGTAGCCCAAGGCCCATCTGTGTCTGCGCTTCCCCAGAGGGCGTAACAGCTGGCAGGCTGTGTCCTGGGCCAGAGGGGCTCATTTAAGCCTCAGGAATCTTCTTTGGATTTTCCTTCAGGCTCTTGCTTCCCACTTCCTGGTATAAGAACAAGGGATGGAATTATAGGAGATACAGAAAATGGCATAACGAAGTGGAATAAGCTATGCGGAGTTCTGCATTTCAGAGACAATCGCTCTGCCTTTTCATCTGTGGAAGGCATTATTATTAAGGCGTTATTATTATAACAGACTGTTGTATCAGATGAGGGAGAAGTTATTTTAACATTCTGATATATTCCCTTCTTCTTTTTCTTCTTCCTGTTTTTGTTCTTCTCCTAGTCTTCCTCCTCCTCATCACCACAGATCATATTGCAGTGTGTCCTCCTAGTCATTTTATCGAGCATTTCAAATATGATTGGAATTAGTGTGTATATAATTTTATCCCAACATTTTTCTTAATAATCTATCATGAATGTTCTTGTGGGCACAAAACAATTTGTGTGTGTGTTGTGTGTGTGTGTGTGTGTGTGCTCATTTTAATAAAACTACCTACGAAGCAAATGGTGGTCTGTGGGTGAACTGATCTGGTCTGTGGGGGGCAGATGGATGACCCCAGGTTTAGAATCGAATGCCTGGTCCCGCCTGGTGCAGAACAAGAGACAGATAATAAAATCATGATTGACAATACCGGAAATGATGATGCTGCCTGCCTCAGGGATACAAAGGTAAATTGGACAAGTTGGCTATTTCAGGAAATCGTGATCTAGGACACGTAGGGTGCTGGAGGTTAAGCAGGCGGGAGGTGAGATTTAAATAAAACTGCCTGCTTTTAAAATCTGTTTAAAACCCATTCAATTTGGGGTTTCGCACACATCAGAGTAAATTTTCTGAGAGAGGAATGCCCTAGGATTTTAAGTCATAATTGAGATTCTCCCAGATGCCCCTGCAACGGTGGCTGGTTTTACCTTCTGTGGCCCTGCCTTTCACACCATTTTGGAAAGAGGTGGGTGCAGCTGGGAGCCAAGGACACGATGAAAATACTTTTATGAACTGTCACTTTGGCGATTACTTAATATTCTATCACATGCTCAAAATCGTAATTTATTCTTTTACTATATTGGATGCTTAGATTGGTTCTAGTTGTTCTTAACACACTGCAAAGACTGTTTTGACTCTTAAATGTAGGTAAGCTACTTTATGAGTATTACATAAAGAAGTAACTACTTTAACATTTAGGTATTTTCCCATCTAGTATTTTTAATTAGTATTTTAAGCTAAAAAATTAAGCATAATCATATGCTAATGATTAGAATTATAGTGGATAGATAATTTTTAATCACACTTTCTAAAAAGCAATATATCATGTTTATTCTCATGGGTATATTTTGTTCACAGATGTCATTAGGTTAACATCTGACTTCTTGCTTCTACCAAGTACCTGTGCTTCTACCACATTTCCACAGAGTGTGGAGAGTTGCTCCACTATAAGGTGCACTTTTCTGAGGGTTAGAATTCACTGAATCCAGTTTCTCTCCTGTGGGTAGTTTCAGGTATATGCAGCTAGATTCTTTCTTTCCCCTTTCATTTTCAACCACTGAAGTGTTCTTAAGGAACACTTAATTTATTAAGGAAAAGTTTCTCTATCTGAAACTTGTCATGATGATGCCCAGACACGACACCGTCTTGCAATCTGCAGCTCTGCTCCCAAGTTACATTTGAACTTCATGCCTTCCATGGAATGAAGGCATTCTGGGCCTCTTCGTAAAAACCGATGCAGCTATTACATTTCATCGGCAATACACATACAAAGTAGTGACTGCATAATGGCAACATTGATAGTATTTATTCAGAACAATTTAAAAATGGAACAAAACCCATTAAAATTAATATTTGTTAGCTATTCCACATAGAACAATTGAATCTTTCATTAAACACTCCTGTGGTTACTCCTGGTGCAGCTGCTCCCTGGGACTTCAGTCCGCCCCATCTGGGGGAGGTGGGCTGTGGGCTGGAGTTGCTGGGTCTGCCCTCTTCAATATCTTCCTGCCCTGCTCAGCTCTTCAGAGTGAACTTGAGGACCACACGTTGAAACAGTTTTGAATTCTCTTTCTCAACTCTGGAGAGTTGTGCTGGGTGTCTTCCACGGCAGAGAACTCTGTCCCTATGGGGGAGATGATTGGGCAGGTGGTAGAGATGGGAGGAGACAGGGAATGGTAGGAATTGGTTGAAAAGAGGGAGGATTTGTGGCAGTAGTCAAGAGGTGAGGAGGGTGCAGAAAAAGGATTTGGAGAGCTGCCCCAGAAGGGTGTTTGAAGATTTTGTTGGAAATGGCATTCCATCAATGAAAAACATTGATATTTGGGTCCAAAAATAATAGTGCTGAAAATTTTGTATTGCAATCATGATTACAAATCTTCCTGGGAAGATCTCTATCAGTGACCAGTAGAAGAGAATTTCCTTTTGAATACTGCATCATTTGATCTTAAAGGCTTAAGTCATCTTGGCTTTTTCATAAATTTGGGGGTTTGCCGCATTGGAGTTGCTGCAACTCCATGATAAAGTGGAGTTTTTGAAAGGTTTTGGAGTCAGCCAGAGCTGAGTTATCTGTCATTATTAATTGCAACCTTGGGCCTATTGTATAACCTCTCTGCATTAATTTCTCCAACTGTTAACATCTTCCTAAGATAGAGACTATTAAGCAATGAAACGCAAATACAAAACAGGATATTTAAAATACCCAGCACAGTACCTGAGAGAGAACAAGTGTTCAGTAGATGGTTAAACTTGTTAATGTTGAGTGTAGTGTTCTATCACGTTAACATCTCTTAGTTTTATTAATTGTTCTCTGTAGCTGGAGTTTTTGGTGTTTTTGTGTTTTCTAATGTTTGTTAGTCTAAACTATTACAAACTGTCCTGCCATAAAAATTTTTGCCCAGAATGCAAATTTACTTCGTGCTATATTCCTAGAAGTAAAATGACTAGGTCAAAGGTATAAACATCTTTATAGTCTGCCAGTTGGTACTGAGAAAAATTGGACCAATTTGAAAGGCAAAGGCAATAACTGGGAGTATTTATTTCCAAAGTCTGGTAAAAAATGATCGTTTAATAGTATTTTAATTTGTGTAGGCCAGTTTGGGGAATCTGCATATGAGACATCTTGAACAGTTCATGCTAGGCTTTCTGATGGAGTCCATAACATAGTTAAGAGGATCTGTGTGCCTGTGATGACTTTTGAGTGCCTTGCCTGCTGTTTTACCAGTCATTCCTGCCCTCCAGGTTTTCAGTGTTCCTAAATATTCTGGATGGGTGAGAAAGAAGCGGGTCTCTTTGGCAGCATCTCACACAGCCAGGGAAGCTGGGAACTCACTCACATGTTCTCACTTTCCCCTGTGGGAGTAATCATGGCTGAGAATATCTCTCTTGACACGAAGCTCTATCACCTTGACAGATGGGTGACATGGGTAAATTAAACTGTTTCCTCTTTTCATCCTCAATGTGTCCAATCTCAGATACCTATTTTGCTCCAATGATATGCTGGAACTTATCACTAGACTGTTGAACTTCCACAAAGACATTCTTGTCCATGAATGATCATCAGAATTAACGTGCTTTGGGGGTAAGATGGAAGAAATCTCATTTTGAATCTCTGTGTTGTGGTCAGAAATATTTTGAGAACTTTTCCATTTATATAAGTGCTTAACACATCAAAGAGACAAGGAGTAAACCAAGAAATTATCAAGCATAGATTGTGAAAATTCTGTGATATTGTTGCCAGTTCTCCATTCCTTAATAGGCCTTGAGGGTCTTGTTTTCATTTTATTTTACTTTTGTTTGTTTTCATTTTAAAGAAGATTTAATTTAAAGTTTCCAGAAACTCACTCAAACTTGCATAAGCAAAAAATTACATAAGAATAGAAGGGGTGTTTTAGAGAAACAGAAGTCTAGCTAAAGTATCATGAGGCATCAAATTGGGTGCTGGAAAGTCACCAGAAATCAAGCTGTCTCTTCATTTTCACTTATCCGTGTGAGACTCCATGATTTTAAAATTTCTGTTGTCTCTGAGAGAGCGCATCATTACTTTATTTCCTCTGTTTTTCTGTCTGCTCAGCCTCCAGTCTATCTTCTCTTGTTCCCATAAAGCTTGAACAGAGCGATAATATCCAATTCCAAATTTTCATGAGAGACAATCTGATTGACCCAGCTTGGCCAGGAGTCTTTGGACCAAAAAAAAATGTGGCCAAGACTGTTGATAAGAATGGGATTATGGAAATTACTCATTCAGGAAAGGACAGTTCTTAGAGGAGAATCCCAAAAAGAATTTCCAGCTACGAAGTATTGATGTTCATTTAAAGATTCATGATCAAGAGAAAAATCATCAAAAAAATTAATACCTGCTTTGTTCTAAGGAAGCAGTTAAATCTAAAGTGTGCAGGGAGCTGCTGCTTGTCATCCCTGTGTACCCAGCTTCATGAGAGAGTCGGGTCCCATGGTTTCTACAGAATGCCTATTGCTCTCAACCGTTATAAGCTGAAAATCATCAGTCTGAAGAGGCTGGTCTGTGTACACCTACTTCCAGGATGTTGGCCACTTGGGCCACCCAGATGGCCTCTAGTCATCCCCCAGATCCGTGCTGATGGAGACTGAGCTGAGAGTGATAGGAAAGTGTAGGAAATGCACCATGAGGAAGGACTGCCAACCAGTGACTGAAGGCAGGAAGGTCAGAAAAGAGGCCCCATACGGTGAAGGTGTACCATCTGCATGTAGACCTCTGGAGGCCACCAGAGAGTCACTTCCTCACACAGTGGCAGCGCTGTCTCAGACTGGGTTTCCATCAGCCTGCCTGAGGTGCTGTAGGTTCTTGTGTCTTCATTTAGAGTGAGAGCATCTGGGTTCCTACCAATTCCCCCATCCCCTGGCTAAAATCCAGGTGGTGCAATGGGAGGAACCATACCATACCGTGTTAGGAGACTTCCTTTTCTGCATATGGTCAGTGTGCTTGTTACCCTCATCCCCCCAGATGCCTCAGGCTCCAGGTTGAGCTCCTTCCCATTTGCCCTGGCCGTTGCTATGGGGAGCAGATATCTCCAGCAAAGGCTCTGTGCCCCATGGATCCATTTGGATGTGTGATGAGCAGACTCACCATAAACTCTCAACCTTCCTTGGGCCCAGAAGCCACCAGTCAGTCCAAACTTGGAAGTCTCTAATGGGCCCAATGAAAGAGGCCTTGGCTTCTCTGCACACTCATTACCCAAGCCTACCTTTGATTCTGATGAAATTGACATTGATAGTCCCCTCACCCCACAGGCTGCCATCTCTGGTTTCCTGTATCCTCAGTGATGGCATCTGTCCATTTCCCATGGCGCTCCTTGGTTTTGAGAACACATTACCCAGTGGCAGTAGTGCTTTAGATATAGTTCCCACCAGCCTGCCCAGAGTCGTTCCATATCTCAAAGGCAACTTACAAGCTCCCTTTGACTCAGGAGCCATCGCTCAGCTCACATTTGAGGCCCCGGATTAGCTGTAGCCTGGAACCATGAACTTTGGCAACTCTTTTCCTTTTGGAATCTAGGCATCCCCAGTACAACCTTCTAATTCAACTTGTCCTGTAGCACAGACACAGCACAGCTCAGTCAGCTTGGTGGGTATGACATCCTCTTTTCCCACCTCTGGAATCCCTGTCAGTACCCTGCCAGTCTACGGAGAATGCAGGTCTTTTCTCCATTGGTACAGTCACTGCTTCTGGTTTTAGATCCATCAGCAAGATGCCCAGAACCAGGCAGTAGCTCAGCATTTGCTAAACACCGCTGCAGACAGTGTTTCTGGGATCTGTAGTCTTTAAGGGTAGAGGCAGTTTTGGTGTAAATGTGACTGCTCAGGCTCCAGTTCCATTTTGGAACACTCAAATTTGGTACAGGACCAAGCAGATACTAGTGCCCTAGGGGGATGACACTTAGACCTAAGCACCAGGAGAGTCTCCCTTTACAGAGAGCAAACCTGTCCTGGGAGATACTTTTCTTCCTGCCTATAGTCAGAGTACTTGGAAAGTCAGGGTGCTGACACATCTGACTACTGGATAAGCCTACACTACCAAGAAATGCAGATGTGGCAGGGTCACATTTAGGTTCTTCCTGGTGCTCAAGTCAGCTGGACAGAGCATTCTGGCTGCAGTCAAAGGGACCAACATTATACCTGTGTTGATGATACTTCTCTTTCTGCCTTGTGAGGGTTCACATGGCCACAGCACATGTGCCGAGTGGGAAGGACCAGCACCTCGCAGACGCTTCTTCATGCCTACAGCCAGAGCACTGGGGCATGTGAGACTGAGTTCCTCTTTAGATGTCACAGCAGCCAGTGCCATAGTTATGCTTGCAGGTCCATGTGTTCCATCCTAGTCAGAGAATCTGGGGCTCATGTGGTACCATGGATGGGGATATCACCAAACTTGTGTCCTTTGAGTCATCATTCTGAGCTCCTGAGTGGTCAGGTCAAAGCACTTCTGTTACCATCAGAGGGACAATGTTATACATTCTTAGGGAGACATTCCTACTTTTGCCTGCCATGTTACCCCCTCTGAGTAATGGGGAGAGAGTGCTACTGAGAAAATAACTGTGCTCAGTGGCACTTCTGCTCCTACTTTTGGTGACAACAATTCCAACTCTGGTGTGGTCACCACAAGCACTAGCCTTTCCTTTGGTATGCCTTTGTCACCACCCTGGGCATGTGGGAGATTGACGTGTAAGACCCTATCTCTTCATTTTCTTCTAGTGCAAGATGTACAATCTCAGCAATTAAGAAACAAAAGCTTCCATGAGTGGACTTTGCTCTGCTCAGGAGAGGCTCTATTCCTTCTACTTAAGTCAAACAAACTTAACCTTGCCCTATCTTCCTACCGAAGGCTGGAAGTCTGACACCTCATGGTCTATGTACTTGTCAGGGGGTACAGACCAGATGAGGATGATCAGGACTGACGTGCCATTATACAGAGAAGAGAGCTCTGCAAGTATCATCAACCAAGCCCATCCTGATTTGACCTTTAGCCTGACCATCCAACTTCTTGTCCTGAAACCCTGCTGCTTACAACTGTCTCTTACTCATTTGCCTCAATGGACCATTATCATTCTGCCCCAGATTAACGATAGAAAGCCTTGCTCTTGCTAATCCAAACAAACAAACAAGCAACAACAACAAAAGCCTGCAGTATGCAGAGGGCCAGATTTTAGTATAATAAGACTAGAAAATAAATTTAGTATTAAAATGCTTAACTCCAAAATCTTAAAAAATTTCTCACAACATGAAATAGTTTGTTTGGATTATTATTCTAGGGGGAAAATCTCATTCCTACTGATGACAAGTGTGGAGAGTTTAAAAAGTGAGTGTTTCAAAAACTACTGGACATAATGAACTTCCTGAGGGCTCTGAAGTTAAGGGCAAAGAGGACAAGAGGGCACAAAGGATGGTGGTGGGGGAAAAGATAAAAGAACTGCAAAGAAATCTTGGACTTAGAAGTTTTATTGCTGACGGCAGTGGTAGTATCTAAGTCTCAACTATTTTGTATATATTTTAGATTAGAATAAATGAGTAAGTAGATTAAAAATAATTTAAACCATATTTTACAACTGCATTGGCTTGAAGACAAATATATTGTTATATATTTTAAAAATTCATCTCAGAAATGAGTGGTTTCTCTTTAGTTAAACAAGGACTAGTAAGTCAATTTGAATTTAATCAAGAGAAAGCTGGTTTTAGATATTTAAGATATTTTGGTAAATCATGATATTTTGGTTAACGAACTATTGAAATTTCATAAGGAAATGAAACCCAGTAGTGTGGCTTTTGCCAGGTGTTTCTATATAGATAATCCTACCTTGTAGCATGGGTGTTAAATGTTTAAGACTAAATATCTTGTTTTACTGTTAAATGAGTAGGGGAAGTGAAATGCGGAACAAATCATTACTCTAGACAGGAAGCAATAGAAAGGCAAATCAGCGTTGTTCTTGACTTGGTCCCTTGCATTACTATAACATTTTTATTGGAAATGCTTTAGAACAAATGCCCTTTTGGATCACCAGCTAGTTATCTAGTACAAATTTTGTCTGATATAGTCCCCAGCAGGGACTGAATACTTTTAGCAGGAAGAATGAGGGGGCACCCCAAGGCCCCCAAACATGTGCACTCTAAATAAGTCTGGCATCCAACACATAGAGACAGAACATACTCTTTGTGTATAAGACTGCCAGTAGAAAAGAACCTCAATAGAATTAGTGTGCAATAGAGAGAAGAGAAGAGAAGAGAAGGTAAGAGAAGAGAAGAGAAGAGAAGAGAAGAGAAGAGAAGAGAAGAGAAGAGAAGAGAAGAGAAGAGAAGAGAAGAGAAGAGAAGAGAAGAGAAGAGAAGAGAAAGAATGTAGTTTCCAAATGAAGCAGCCAAAGTTACCCATCCCCTGTGGGTAAATGCCCAGTCAAAAACAGGGTTGGCCCAAAGTGAGGCCACTGAGATCTGAAAGTTTTCCACAATTATAAGGTATCTTCTGGCAGGGAGTCAAAGGAAAGGAGCAGAAGAAACCAGGTTAGTCTGGAAGGAAAAGAGCAAAATAAAAATACAAGTCCAGATAAAGGCTGCTATTGTCATCCTCCCCACAGTCTCTCATCCATGTCTCTATCAAGTGTCTTCTTCCATGTCCCCCAAGTCCCTGGTACAAGTTCAAGGCCGAGAAGTAAGCACAACTTCTTCATAAGACTCTCCTGTCCATGTGCTTCCTCCAAGTCTTCTTCTTCAGGCCCCCTACTGTTCCCCTGAGGAAAAACCCTTTATTCTGAGATCATTTGCATAAATCTTTCAGGTGACTGGGAAAAGGAGTAACTGACTTGCAACCAGGCTTCTCACCTTGGAAGAGAGGCACTATATAGCTCAACAGGGACGGGTGCATGACCATTTTGCAATTATAATCAGAAAGCAGAATGTTAAGGAAGGAGGAGGTAGACTACAAACCTTATTAGGTTGAACTGCCTGCAGCCTTAGGCAGATGGGGCTTAGAGATAGACTTAGCTTAGAGGATGATCCAGTAACTGCAAGATAGGCCCCTCAGGTAGTCCGTCTTTCTTTGTGAGGAGAGGTAAAATTTTGTAAGGTTGGGTCTTCTGGGAAGACCCTCAAGAGAATAAAAAGATGGCTCCTATTAGTTTCTCTTGAGCAGTGGTTGTTCTAGAGAGATCAGGTTTACTGGAGTTTGCCATTACTTCTTCTCCATGCAAAGAAAAAACTCAGAAATGGCTGAAAGGATTCAGTCTATAGAATGTTACAGAGGGTGTAGACAGTGGTAGCCAGAAAATGGGAAGACTCCTGTGAGAACTAGTGGCTGTTTTTTGTGAGGGAGATTTCAGGAAAGGCCATGTACTTTGAGTGAGGTGACAAAAATTTATGTGGTTTTATTATTTATTTGTTCATTATTTTTAAAAAGACATTTATTCAGTATCATGGTCAGGCTATTATATTCAACTATCAACAGCTTGCAACTATCATTGCAAAACCAAATTTACAATTTGAGTGCTTTCCACAGTCCACAGAACAGCAACTAAGACAACTTATATAATTAGTTACAAATATAGTCCTTGGTTTTATGGCCCATACACAAGTATTGTCTGAAATATGTCTTCTTTGTAACAGGTAGGCCCTGCCACCCATGTACTTGGCTGAGTTCACAAATCTCTTGTAACCTGCAACTTCCCTGTCCCTTCTCTGGCTCTCCTCTCCTGCTGAGCTTTACTTCATAACAGTTAATTAAAACCTTCTGCCACTGTCACAGCCACTGCTGCTGGGGAACCAACATACTGGTCTCCACCACCTTTGGGGCCAGAACTTCTGTCTCCTCAAAGTTTCTTCTTTCAGGGGTCCAAAATTTGAAGCTCGATTGTTATAATTGCCAAAAATCATTGTAGCTTCCACCACTTCGAAAATTGCTTCCCTCTTCACCAAATCCATTTTAGCCATACCCACTGCCACCAAAGCCACCACCACCATAGCTGCCACCAAAGCCACCTCTATCATTGAAGTTTCCTCTAAAACCCACATGGTCATTCTCACCCCCTTCACAACCACCACCAAGGTTTTCAGAACCACTCCCACCTCTCCGGCAGGATGAAGCACTGGCCCTCCCTGGCTTAAATAGGCCTTTCCACATCACAGTTGTGACCATTTACTTCTAGTATTTCTGAATGACAATCTGGTTTACAGGGTTCAAAAGCAATGGTTTTCATGGTCACCAAAAGTTTCAATAACAAAGCCTCTTCTAGGACAGAAATGGTGCATAAAGTTTCTTCTAATAAAAACTTCTAAAATTAAAAACAAACAAACAAACAAACAAAAAAAAACAAAGCCTCTTCTCTTGCCACTGCCTCAGTCAGTCATGATTTCAATCACTTCAATTTTCCCATACTGCTCAAAATAATGTCTTAGGTGATATGTCAGTCTTTTTTAATGCCATTATCAAAAATCTTTTTTATAGTTACGTGGGTACCAGGTCATTGACACAGCCCTCTTTGGTTCCACAACTCTTCCATCCACCTTGTGTGGCCTTGCCTTGTGTGGTCACCTTCTCCTTGGTGCCTTATGTGACAAACCTGGAGCCTTTGGATCACTTAGTGTTTGGATCTTTCATTATCACACAGTCTGTGGGGGTGCTCCATAGCTCAAAATGGTTTCTTAGACTTTCATCAGTTGTTTTAAAGCTAAAACATCTGATAAAGAGTTTCTGCAGCTCTTTGGGCTCCTTAGGAGACTGACGTAGACATGATGGTAGTAAGAGGGAAGACTTTAAAAAAAAATTTTTGTTGTTATTATTATTTATGTCTTTTATGTTATTGTGTATTCCCCGTAGGTTTCCCACCACCAATTCACCCATGAACCATCACCATAGAGGAGGGGAGACTTTTATGATGCTTACTTGGCAGCACCCATGGGAAGAAATGCTTGTTTACTTATTTTATTTTCTCTTTCTTTTGCCAAAATGTAAATTTCATGATGACAGAGACCTTTCCATCTTGTTCACACCAGTATTCTTGACACCTAGAATAGTATCTGACAGAGAGTAGGTGTTCAAAGATGCTCAGTGAATAGATGAACGAAAAGGGCAACATCCAGCAATGAGAAGGCGCAGAGCTCTGAAGGAGCCATGTAGACCTGAACTAATGTTGCTGAACAAGGGCCCACATGGTATAACAGCCGGAAACCATGCCACCAGCTTGGAACCAGTTTAGTGATTATTTTTGTCTTCTTTGCAGCCAAAGATGAAAAAGAAGTAAACTTACTTAAGGGTTGTGAAGGCTCTCCCTGAGAAAATCCTGTTAGAATGGGGACACGGGTCACCCTTTAAGTATTCCACCATGCGATGACCAGACTGAGCAACAAACCCTTTGGTGAAGAGGGCCCAGGTGGAGACGTCCCTCCTCATGCACAGCAAACTTGTCTATACTGGAGTCCCCAAGAGATCCTCAGGCTGAAAACATCAGGTGTACACCCAACTAATAAAGGATCCCAGATGACTTGGATGAGGTGCTGTGAGTCACACAAATGATGAAAATTGTAGGAAATAATCCTATGTTCATCACCTCCGTTCCCTCCTCCACAATCAAATTTAAATTGCCAAAAGCAAAAGAAATGACTATTTGATCTGCATTGTAGTATGGTGGAAAATGGAATAGTATGGTGGGAAATACATGAACTTCGTGGTCAGAGAAAATTCAAATTCTCTCTTTGCTACTTACTGGCTAAATGATCTTGGGTAAGTCACTTAACCTCTTGGAACCTTCACTTTTTCATTGAAAAAAATTGCTTTTGCAAAGTTGTTTGGGCTCAAGGGGATAATACATGGAAAAGGCCCCAAAATGCTGGTATCTCCCATCATGGTGGGAGATTTTTGGTTCATGTGTCAGTGTGCTAAAATACTTCACAAGAATAATAAAATACAAAGCCTGTCTTACCTTTCTCCTCCTGGCTCTAGAAACCTTGGGGGATCTGAGTCTTTCAGAGAAGACAAATGATTTAAGGCAAGTAATTTACTTAAGTGAATTTGGGTCAAGGTTGAGATCCAACATATAATGGGAACATTTTTAAGAGTTGGAGGCATCTGTAGTCCATGCTAGAAATGAAAGGAAACCTAATTCCAAGGCATAGAAGGTTATCAGGAAGTAGCAGAGTAATAGGGTGGCGGGCTGAGCTGTGACTTAAGAGAGTAAGTCTAAACAGAGGAATGGAAATCTAGGCAGTTCAAATTTTCAATAGGCAAATGAAGTTGGTCTTGCAAAGGCCATGAGACTATTTAATTACCTTATCAAGTAATTCCATTTTCCTTACAGCCTCTGTTTTCTAGCTTTTTACCAATGGCATCTTACATGTCCGCTTTGGTACAGGCTTATTGTCTGCCATGAGAGATCAGATGATAGCACATAGATGCAGGTGGTGGTGGAAATCTTGTTTTCTATCACATAGATAAAGATGCTAAAAGAGTTTATTTTTTTGATTGCTGAATAGTATTCCATTGTGTATATATGCCACAATTTTTGATCCATTCATCTTGCAAGCTGACCATAGATCTAAGGAATACAGCAATGGAGGGGGAAGGAAGAGCATAAGGGACTAAGGTGATGGTTCATGGGTGTTAAGGTGGTGGAAGAACCACAGGAACTACACCAGAGGGGGGAATCCAATTACTGAACAAATATGAACAACGATGTAAGAAAATAAATGAATACATTTAGAAAAAAAAGAAGCTACAAAAGTCAGTCAATAGTGAGAAAAAAGATAAGAGGAGAGTGAAAGCTTGTTCATTCCCTGCCTCAGGGAAACCTAGGAGCATTCCTGGTAATGGGTTCAAAATGATCTCCTTTATCTATAATAACTTTTTTTTAACTGCATATATCAATTTGAGTTGGTTTTTGTTACTCATAATAGTAAATGTCCTATCACTTTTTTTTTCATTTAAAACCAGTTTTAGGGCCTCCCTGGTGGCGCAGTGGTTAAGAGCTGCGCTGTGGAGCTGTTGGCAGCGGCGAGTTCAACGCCCGGCCAGGGAGAATCCCACATGACGCGGCAGACTTCTCCTGCCTCGCCCACTGCTCCCCTCAGCAGTGTATTTCCGTCCATTTGCCTGTTCTGCTCCCCACTCTGTCTCTGGTGAACCCTCTCGCCACCCCACACCTCTGGCCTGTACCCCAGCTTGTATGTATAAATAAATAAAATCTTAAAAATAAATAAATAAATAAAACCAGTTTTATTCTACCAAAGTGTAAACATGGTTATTCAAACTATGTTATAAGTTATAAACATGGTTATGTAACAGGGTGGTCCCCAGGAAAAAGGGTGTGTCCCAGGTTCCCTGTCCCACCCAAGGTAGGGTAGAACTGAGCAGGATATAAGAAGCTGGAGAAGTGAGACCGGACACACAGACAGAAGACAAGAGGAGATGGACGAAGGATGGAGATCCAGAAGAAGCCCAAGGAGGAAAGAGACTTGTAAAGAAGCTGCACTGGCCTGGACTGATTGAAAGAGATGTTGCTGAGAGACCCATGGGGAAGTTAATGATGGCTATGTTGGTTTTGATTTTGTTCTGTTACTCAGAATTGTCTGACTGTTTCTGACCCTTTTGTATGGGTCCCTGCCGAAAGGTATTTTGGTTCCTCCCAGAATTGTCTGGCTGTTTCTGACCCTTATGTGTGGGTCCCTGCCAAAAGCTGTTCTAGACTTGTAGCAGGCTTTAGAGACTTGCTTTGGGCCAATCCTGTTTGGGTGGACTTTTACCCACGAGGAGTTGGATAACATTGGGTGTTTGACTTAGAAAATATATTCTTTGTCTTTGTTCTAATTATTAAATTATTAAATTAAAGTTTCTTTCCACAAAAGGTCCTATATGTTTTGTATTGATGCAGTGGATGGCAGAACCTAATTAGAACAGGGCAGGTCTGGGTTTCGGGGGTGCCCCTCTCCCTACCCTGTAACAGTTATATGAACTGTGTTTGTAAACACTTCTCTAAATGTGTTATAGAATAACTATTACATCCATTCCTTGAAATAACTCTCTTCTCAAAGATCATGCAAGAATGTTATGTATGGTAGCATTTATTGTGATGCTTGGGACATCACAACAGCTCTCTGGCAAACGATAACTATTGTTATTAATGTTGCTGTTGGTTCCTGAAGATCATACCCCTAGCTTCTTGGGAGCTCTCCTCAAACTCAACTCAGTGTGTTTCTCAGCAATAGTTTGGGGAGGATGATAAATGTTGACCTTAAATTTAGTCCTTGCTACTAGTTCTAATTATGGACTACACCTATCTCTACCTCTCTCTCCCATCTAATCATCCATCTATCTAATATGCTACATACTAGGTAAAGGAGTTTTCTTTTTGTCAAGTCATCTGATAACAAGAGATAGGGATTCGCCAACATGTACAAAGGTGCTCCCATGAGGACCCACTTAGGAGTGAGAGAGTGGGCATGGTGATGGGGTTCTCTGAAACATGTTAAATCCTTGCAGTAGAGTTTTCTTGCCTTTGGACAGTGCTTAGATGAGCCATTCTTGTCTGTCGGCAGCTAATGGGTTTTTACAGGCTTGAGCTAATCTAGTCCTGCCTGGTCCTGTTTGACCTCAGATCAGCTTCCTGGCTCCCTCTGCACTTTGTCTGACTTTAATTACCCTCTAACAGCTGCTTCTGCCTTCCCTGGTGCTGCCCCAAAGCAGGGCCTGTCTTCCAACTGACTTCATGAGAGCAGGCATCCAAAGGGCTGGAAAAAAAAATTCTGAATGTCTTTGCAGAAGGGTGTTTTCCTTGATAGCATGTCCTCTTTGAGGTGGAGAGTCTCTTTTCTGTTATCCTTGTCACTAGCAGTGGCATTTTCTGCTATTTGTGTTCACCCTTGTCAGAGATAGCAAGAGAAGCAGTACATATCACATAAGGAATGTGTCCTTGGATGTGGATCACTTTCACCAGGCAGGGAACCAAAACATCACTCATTCTGCCTCTCCTGAGAGCACATCCATGAAAGCACAAACCTCATGGAGAAGCTGAGTAGCTGCGTTAATATGCCAGAAAATGCCCCAGCAGGGGCATCAGGGTGTGGAGTGACCCCAGTATAGTGGCATTGCTTCAATCAGCCCTCAGCCTGCATTGTTAAAACCTCTTCTCTGGGTTTGGTCAGCAGCTTTGGGCTGTGGTGTTGTTGGGAGTTTTAAAGGGCTGGGACTAGGAACCAGGGAGGAGCAAGAGCTCCTGGGTCTGGCTGTGGATTCTTGTGGCCTGATGCTATTCTCAGGACTGGAGCTCGAGGAGGTCCTTAGACGAGGGAGGTCAGATAGGGGAGGATTTGCTCGAAGTAGCCTGAGGCCACATGGCCTGGGTGGAGAACATAAATCGTTCCCAAAATAAGCAACATAATTGGAACAGAATAAAATATGAGGAACAGGTCAAAGTGACTGGTTCACAATGAAGACTGCAAATAACAAGTTTATGAGGGAGTTTCCCTTCATGTCGTACCTGGGTGATTCTGGGGTGGGTGTGAAGACCTGAAGTAGCTGGACAGGGAGGATAGATGGGAGGCTTAGCCTAGAACCTGGTAGAAGGGGAATCCTGCAAATTCAGAGGGATACAGAAGTAGAAGCCCCTACTTGTATTATCAAAAATAATTACATTTTTAAAAAAGATTTATTTATTTATGCATACAAGATCTGGGGTGTAGGCCAGAGGTGTGGGGGGAGGGTGAGAGGATTCACCAGAGACAGTGGGGAGCAGAACAGGCAGATCTACTGAAATACACTGTGAGGAAAGCAGCGTGCGGAGGCAGGAGAGGTCTGCTGCACCATGTGGCCAGGGATTGAAGTTGTGCTGCTGAGACTTAACCCCTTGTGCCACCAGAGAGGCCCCCAAATAATTGTATTCTTTTTTTTTTTTTTTTTAAGATTTTATTTTATTTATACATACAAGCTGGGGTACAGGCCAGAGGCGTGGGGCGGCGAGAGGGTTCACCAGAGACAGAGTGGGGAGCAGAACAGGCAGATCAGAGGTACACTGATGAGGGGAGCAGTGGGTGAGGCAGGAGAGGTCTACCGCACCATGTGGGATTCTCCCCGGGCTGGCGTCGAACTCGTGTCGCCACTGCCAACAGCTCCACAGCGCAGCGCTCAACCGCTGCGCCACCGGGGAGGCCCCAATAATTGTATTCTTAATGCCAATAACTCATATGCTGATAACTTAATGCCAATAACTGTTCCTGCTTACATAAACTAAATTCAAACTTGTATTTATAGAAACAGCTCTCACAGAGTAAAATCTGTCAGATTGCTTCCCCGTTTCAGATCCTTACTTTTATTACCTAATAAACTCATTATCTAACTATCATTGAGACTATTTTCAGTTAATACCTGTAAACAACTTCTCTTCAGGCGCTTTTCCTCAGGTCCAAGATGGGAGCTTTGGTGTCTCACCTATGCTGAGCTCTGATTTGTCCTCAGACACAGCCTTGCTAGATTGTAGGTATCATCGGTCTGTAACAGGGTGGTCTCCAGGAAAAAGGGTGTGTCCCAGGTTCCCTGTCCCACCCAAGGTAGGGTGGAACTGAGCAGGATATAAGAAGCTGGAGAAGAGAGACAGGACACACAGATAGAAGACAGGAGAGACGGAAGAAGGATGGAAGCCAG
The DNA here is from genome assembly GCA_004024925.1 of Scalopus aquaticus. NCBI lineage: Eukaryota > Metazoa > Chordata > Mammalia > Eulipotyphla > Talpidae > Scalopus > Scalopus aquaticus. The sequence continues at coordinate 14,480 of PVIJ01010822.1, read as the reverse complement.
AAGAGGCCCAAGGAGCCGTGAGACTTGTAAAGAAGCTGCACTGGCCTGGACTGATTGAAAGAGATTGAAAGAGATGTGGGTGAGAGACCCATGGGGAAGTTAATGATGGTTATGTTGATTTTGGTTTTGATTTTGTTCTGTTCCTCTCAGAATTGTCTGACCGTTTCTGACCCTTTTGTATGGGTCCCTGCCGAAAGGTATTTTGGTTCCTCCCAGAATTGTCTGGCTGTTTCTGACCCTTATGTGTGGGTCCCTGCCAAAAGCTGTTCTAGACTTGTGGCAGGCTTTAGAGACTTGCTTTGGGCCAATCCTGTTTGGGTGGACTTTTACCCACGAGGAGTTCGATAACATTGGGTGCTTGACTTAGAAAATATATTCTTTGTCTTCCTGTCTTTTCTAATTAAAGTTTCTTTCCACAGAAGGTCCTATATGTTTTGTATTGATGCGGCAGATGGCAGAACCTATTTAGAACAGGGCAGGTCTGGGTTTCAGGGTTGCCCCCTCCCTGCCCTGTAACAGATTCTCTCTATCAATATTAGCACAGATTCTGCAACCAGATGATCTATAAATTAGGCAGCAATCACTTAGTTAAATATATTCCATCATTTTTCCATCACAGCTCCATGATGTCTTCATTTTTTTTTTGCCATGTCATCTAATCATTTTGCCCTCTACTGAAAAAAAAAAGGAATACTGAACTACTCATTAAATCTGAAAAATAATGTTATGGAAATAAAGGATTCTGTGGTAAATAGCCCTGGCTCCAGTCCCATTTGAGTTAACAGCATGAGTTCTGACATCACTAGTCTCTCGGGAGCTCATTGATCAAATGAGAGAGTGACTGGGGCAGTGCTTCTCAAACTGTACCATGTATGTGGACGAATTGGGAATCTGCTAAATGCAGATTCTGCTTCAGTAGGTCTGGGTGTGGCTTAAGACTCTGTCCCAGATGATGCTGTTTTTTTTAAAAGATTTATTTATTTATACATACAAGCTGGGGTACAGGTCAGAGGCGCAGGGTGGCGAGAGGGTTCACCAGACAGAGTGGGGAGCAGAACAGGCAGACCAGAAATACACTGCTGAGGGGAGCAGTGGGAGAGGCAGGAGAGGTCTGCTGCGCCATGTGGGATTCTCCCCAGCTGGGCGTTGAACTCGCATCGCGGGCTGCCGACAGCTCCACAGTGCAGCACTCAACCGCTGTGCCACCAGGTTGTTCAGATCTGAATTATGAAGGCTGAGACCTCTTTGGAGCTCTCAATACCGGCTGTACATCAGAGTCTCCTTGGGAGTTTAAAAAGGACTCATAAGAAACATAGGTGCCCAAGCTCTTTCTCCAGAAAATTAATATAATTGTGATTTAGGCAGACCTAGGTGCTTCTAGGGGTTGACACATAGGTGCTTCTAATGGGTTGAATATTATGAAAATGAGCTCTAAGGATCTGTGGAAAAAATTATTGGGGGCAAAGCCTACCTCAGGATGTGACTAAAGGGCTGATTATTTTAAATTGAAAGAAACAGAAGATTCAAGAATGTTTTGCCCTATAGACAGGAAATAAATCTCTGCATTAATGGGGAGGTGAGAGCGCCTTACAGTCTTGTTACACCCTTATAGCACTAGGGTTCGGAAAGTCTGTTTTCGATGATATGTGGACAAACCTTGAAAAATTCCTTTTCATTTAAATCGCAAAGTTCTTTGTTCTGTTTTCCACTCTAAGTTTTATTTCCTCCTTTCTAGACACTATCTAAACTCACTGGACTAACTAGATGATCGGTAGATTCCAGTCTTGTATGTATGGGCCTCTGTGCCCATGAGCTTAAAGCTGGTCTTTTCTTGCCAATCTCTCAAGTTAATTAATTTTTTCCTAGTCTACAGACTTAGAAGGGTAGAGGAAGTTTCCTCCACACAGTATATACAGATACACACAAATATATGTAGATGAGCACACACATAGGACATGCGCTAAGGGAAAGCAGTCTTTTTACATTTTTTCAGAGAATGTAGATAATTAGAATTTACATTCCTACCTTTGATGTGTGAGTAGGAATGATAAGGAAGGATCAGAGGAAACAGCGAAATGACTGTCCAGTGAAAGAAGCCACCAAGGCACACAAGGTTGGCCCTGCCTGCTGTAACCTGCTGGACGTCCAGGCAGCCCTGGGCTGTCGAACTCGGAGCTTGACAACTGAATGGGGCCTGTGAGACCTTGGGCGATGACCTGGTCAAGATTTTATACTAAAACTCTCTTTAAACCTAAACGTCTAACACTGTAAACCACCTGCCAGTTCGTAATTTGGGAACTGTATTCTAAGTTTGGAAAAGTTGAATACACTTACCATAGGCTAGGCACCTGCATAAGACGGGGAAAAAAAGTTTCCACTGTTTATTCAAACTGAAGAAGGACATTCAAGTGCCTGATTTCCATTGCGCCATTCATCACAGAAGCAAAAAGAAAATGGCTTTTTGAAACCCAGCTGTCTTCATGGATGGTGAGTGTTAAGAAATGTTATAAAGTCAAGGCCTCTGTTGAAAGTGTAAATGGCCCATTTGTTCAGCAGAGCTCCTTGAACGGTTTGCTAGACATCGAGCCTGGGTTGAGTTGGGAAGGAGGAGCTGAAGGGCTCATCTCAAACTGAGGACTAGGGGTTGGGAGGGTTCCTTGTGACAGGAAAGGTGGGGCAGGAGGAGGAAGAAGCATGAGCCCACATGTCCCAGGCTCTGTCTGTGTGGGAGGGTACACATGCCCAGTGCCCAGCGGACAGCCTGCCCACACAGTGTCAGCTGGTGGAGGGCAGCTCTGTGCAGTCTCCCCACAGCAGCCTCATTTTCACAGCTGGTTTGAGGGGGTCACAAAAATAAAGGGTCAGTCTCCTAAGAATCGCACTAGGGCCAGGATAAAGGAACAACCCCAGGGGACCCGATCCCAAATCCCGGGACTCTGGGAGTCAGTACTGATGAAGCTGTGAGCACCATCCTTTCTGCCTGACCCATTTGCAGAAATCTCTGGAGAGCCCTGGACTTTCTACAGGACCCAGAACTGGGATTTGAACTTGTCTTATCTAGATCTTAAAGAGGACAGGGCTACTGCAGCTGACATTAGGGTCACATTTTAAGTCAGGTTTGTTGAGTAATGGGCTGGAGGACGTGATTAAGCTGATGCCTTTTCCTCATACCTGTGCTTTGAACTATTACCAGTTTACTGGCATTTAGAAGTAGTTGAAACTAAAGGGTACAGAGAGTGACTTATTTTGATGTACAGAGCGATTAAGATAAAGGGATTGGTTGACTTGCCTCTTGAGGAAAGTGACTTCTTGGGAATTTAAGCTTTGCGAGAATCACAGGCTGCTAGACTGCACTTCCTTAGTGACATGACGTTGGCAGATTATGGAGACATTGACCTTGATATTTGTCCAGGGAGGTACAGGGCTTCAGTTCCAAACCACACAAGTGGCGACTGATCTCATTTTCCAATTCTGAATTGCTCAGAATACAGTGAACTCGCAGGTTTTGAAGAACTCCAGAATTATTTGGCAGAAAGAAATCATAATCTTGGAAAAAAAATTAATGAGTTTGAATCATGCTTGAAGTTTCTGTGGCTGCTGCTGGGATTTTAGAGAAAGATTTTCATATAGTTCATTAAATTACCAGAAAACCTGGTTTCTTTAGTTCTGGATGGTAACTTAAAGCCTAAACTGAACTAATGCATTTTGCACCCAGGGCATGGGCCCCGCGTTTGGTAGCAGGGCTTCAGCATGGGGCTATGCTCCGCAGGCACTTAGGATTGAAATCCTGGTTGAACTAGACGTGGTCCCTGAGTGGGGCTGCATCTGCTGGGGAATCAGGGTTGCCTTTTTTCTAATGCACCTGCCTAGAGGGGGTGGCTTTCCCTAATTCACACAAGGGGGGCTTGTACCTAGGCAATGGAAAGACCTCAGCAAGTGATACCACTGAAGGTAGGCCCCCACTGCTCTCCTGAAATGGCAGTTGGGTGTGATATATCTGTGTGGGGACCCACTTTGAGGGAGTCCAAAGGAAACTTGAATGTGACCCCAGTTTGATTTCTTTGGACGGATGAGTTATTTGCCTTGGGAAAATTAAAATACTTTAGTGGATTTGTTATTTAACTCTGGTCTGCAAACCTCCAGATGCTTCTGAATTAACGTGGGCTTACCTTCCCAGTGTATTACATTTTTAAGAGCTTAATGATAAAACTGTATTATGCCCACAAGTGGTCTTAAGGTCTCCGGGGTTTTGGAGGCGAATAGGTGTCTGTGGACTGTAAACCCCATGCAGGGGCCTGCTTCTGCCATTTTTGATGCTGCACTTCCTGCCTTTAGCGCAGTGCTTGTTATAGAGTATGAGCTCAATTAATGTCTTGAGTTCAAGGATTTTTAAATAATGCTTGGTAAAGGTAGACCAGAGCAGACGACATGCAACGGTTAACTAAGGAGAAAACCACATTTATTTCAGTTACATCAAAAACAGTTTCTTCTTTGAAGAAGTTTCTGGGAGCTGAGTTTAGGTTACTGGTAGAGTAAGAGTCAATAAGATTTTATAAAATTGCATGTTTATGTGTATATAATGGAAATCATCAGAGTGTCTTTGTGCTGAGAAACATGTTCCACAGTATTCACTATTTAATTTGTCAAATTCTATTGAGTGTTGGGCCTCTGTGGTGGCTAGGGGTTAAATCTCAGCACTATCCCCATTACGGCCTGAGTTTGACCCGACCAGGTAGCTAACCCACATAAGGCACAGCAGACTTTGCCCCTCAGCAGTGTATTTCAGTAGATCTGCCTGTTCTGCTCTGTCTCTGGTGAATCCTCTGATCCCCCACACCTCTGGCCTACACCCCAGTTCTACACAAAATAAATAAAATAAAAATCTTACAATAAAGGAATAATTCTTAAAAAAAATACATTGAGTATCTACTAAGACTGATGCCAGGGAGGTGTAAATGTCCAAGATACAGTCTCTGCTCTCACATGGCTCCTTAGGGTAGTGGAGGAATGCGCAGGGGAACGGATCTTTCCAATAAAAGGTATGAAGTACAATGGCAAGGATGTTTAGGGTTCTATGTGAACAAATGGGGAGCACGTCTAACCAAGCCTGAATGGGATAAGGGAAAGGTTCGGTGGGAAGAGGCTCTTAGGATCCTTCTCAGCATACAGTGTGCATTTGAATTGGGTGGACTGTGACTTTCTTATTCTCTCACTCTTCAAGATGCAGTCCCACTGAAGACTCTGTCCCTGATTTGGCCACCTTTCTTCCTTGGAAAGCAACTCCCACCTGTCAGAAGCCCACACCTGAAAACTGTCACCACCTTCTCCACCACAGCTGCTACTTGACCCACTGCAGAAAAGACCAGAATTTCATTTAAATCTCTTCCTCTCAGGGCCTCCCTGGTGGCGCAGCGGGTTAAGTCACAACACTATGAAGCTATCCAGAGTCACTGCAGCACGAGTTCGATCCCTGGCCAGGGGGCTTCCCACATGGTGCAGCGGGCCTTTCCTGTCTCTCCCACTGCTCCCCTCAGCAGTGTATTTCAGTCAATCTGCCTGTTCTGCTCCCCCCTCTGTCTCTGGTGAATCCTCTCACCACCACCCCGCCACACCTCTGGCCTACATCCCTGCTTGTATGCATAAATAAATAAATCTTTATTTTAAATGGAGTAGAAAAGGACACAAGGGACCACGGAGATGGGTCACAGATGAATTGGTGGTGGGTTACCCAAGGGGAATACAAAATGTAAAAGATATAAATAACAATAAAAAAAAAATCTTAAAAAAAAAATCTCTCTCAACACAACCAAAATTTGTTCGAAAGAGCCTTGCTCAAGATAGGGCCTCCCTGGTGGCGCAGGTTAAGCGCTGCGCTGTGGAGCTGTCGGCAGCGGTGCCACAAGTTCGATGCCTGGCCGGGGAGATTCCCACATGGTGCAGCAGACCTCTCCTGCCTCCCTCTGCTGCTCCCCTCAGCAGTGTATTTCCGTCCATCTGCCTGTCTGCTCCTCACTCTGTCTCTGGTGAATGCTCTCGCCACCCTACGCCTCTGGCCTGTACCACAGCTTGTATGCATAAATAAATACATCTTTGAAAAAAAAGATTAAAAAAAGAGACTTGCTCAAGATAAAAAGATTTCTGAATTAAAAAAATCACTTGTTTAACTGTTCTAGCTGTAAAGGTTTCTGATTCTAAACCCGCCACGTTCTGAGCTTGTAAAATCTGACTTGGTGTTGTGATGTTTAGACATGTCCTTTGAAGAATAAAGAGTCAAATAGTTGCATTCCATTTCTTAGTGTTCAATTTTGTGAAGAGCAATAAGACAGAAAGACATTACTGCAAAAAATGAGACCTACGGCCCAGTTGGTGATAACAAATTGTAAAGCAAAAATGAAGCTGGGTCAAGAAAGTACCTAAAAGAATAATGATGGTCTCATTTTAAATAGAGTTCATGTACACATATAATTATCGGTTGGGTGTACCCACATCCTGTTCTCACTGAGAATGAATTTTGGAGGGGAGCAAATTTAAATTTACCAGTTATTTCAACAAGAGCTAATAATACTCTAGGTAGCAGGTGGTCCTCAAGGCACCTACTGGTTGGTTCATAGAGAGCTCAGCAGCTGGGAGAGGCAGGACTGCGGTGGCCTGGTAGAGTGGGCATGATGGTTTGCAAAGGTCATCCCCATCTGGATAAACCTTGTGTGCTTCAAACGCAACATTAAACTTAAACCACAACCCATTCTCTTCTGCTTTAAACCTGCACCTCCTGGGGAGGTAAAGGATAATGCCATCTATCCAGTGGCCCAAAATTGAAACTTGGGCTCTTTCCTTTATTTCTCTGTTCTTACTGTTCATGCCTTACTTTAAATTTCCAAGTCCTGTTGGCTCTGCCTTTTAATTATTCCCAGAGTTCATTTGTTTTTTTCCATCCCTGGGATCACTTTCCTCTCTCAGACCTCTTGTCATCTCTCACCTGGCTTGGTGGCAGGTAGCAGCATTCTAATTTACCCTATCTCTCTTCTTACCCCACTCCAACCCATCTTGCCCTGGGCATCCACAGCAGACCTTTTTAAAGTAAACATCTAATTGTCCTTCATTTGCTTCATGCCTTCCATTGGCCCCACACTGCTGTCTGGTCGTGCCCAGATCTGTCTGTCACAGCCCTGTAGGAACAGGACCTGGGGGGGGTCTCTCCAGCTTTATCTGTTGCTCACCCCAGTTTCTATGCCAGCTTCCTTCGTTGCTTCTGCTCCTTCTTGCCTCCAGGCTTTTTCTCACATTCTTCCTTGTTTTGAAATGCTTACCAATCTCTTACTTTCTTTCAGATTCAACTTACATATGACTTCTTCCATGAAAGCTTTCTTTTACTTCTTTGAGTCTATTTAGTTCCCTGGCCTAGGCTCCCATACGAGATGTCCTCCGTCTTATTACTCTTATTCTGTGCATCACTGCTTGACTAAGTATGTAAGTGCATGACGGACAATTGAAGGTTGTTTCTGTCAGAGTTATGTCTATAGTAAGTGCTATGTAGCAGGTGCTCAAGAGACATTTGTCCACAGTCCCTAGGAGTCCAAAAGTTATGATCTCCCTTTTAAAGTTTTGATAGCAAATATATTTTAACATTTTAAAAAGGAATTTTGTTCCCAGCCCCATCCATCTCTCTTCTTTGCAGTTCTGTTCTTCAGATGCGATAAAGTTTTGACAATGAGTGCATATAATGGGATAGCCTGCTATGGTAGAAAAAGGCCCCAGGCTAGGAATTTTAACAAGGGGCAATGTTTTTTCAGCTCTTACTATATGCCAGGCTGTGTTCTAAGCACATCACACACATTAACTCTAATCCTTTTAAGAGCTCTCTTGGAGGGGAGCTGTTACGCTTACTTATGGATACAGGGGCATAGAGAATCAGATCTCAGTTCAAAACCAGCTCTGTATGAGTTTGGACAAATAACCTCTCCTGAGTTTCTTGAACTAAAATTAGAGTTAACACTTTTTAACAGTTTGACTTCCAAAATTTGAGTTTCTCACACACCAAATATTACACATAGGCCTCCTGTGGGTAAGTTTTGAAGGCCGCTGATACCTTCCTATGGCAATGGAGTGAATGTGAGTTACGTGTGGCACAATCCCACCTGCCTGTCAGCAAACCACTTCTGCAGTGGAGCCAGTGTGTTTGTTCAATTAAATGTTTTACTGCATCTTTCCTTCATTATGTTACAAAAGTGTGTGGAAAGAAAATAAAAGTTCTGATACTGTTACAGGGCAGGGAGAGAGACAGCCCAGAACCCCTAAACCTGCTCTGTTCTAAATAGGTTCTGCCATCTGCCCCATCAATACAAAGCATATAGGACCTTAAGTGGAAACAAACTTTAATCCAATCGATGTGCAAGACAAGAGAAAAAGAACACAGTTTTCAAATCAAGTCTCCAAAGTTATCTAACACCTGTGGGTAAAAGTCCAAATAAATGGGATTGGCCCAAAGCAAGGCCCAAAAACCTGCCACAAGTATAAAACAGCTTTCGATAGGGACCCATACAAAAGGGTCAGGAACAGTCAAACAATTCTGAGAGGAACACAGCAAAATCAAAACCAAAATCAACACAGCCATTGTTAACTTCCCCACGGGTCTCTCAGCCACATCTGTTTCAATCAGTCCAGGCCAGTGCAGCTTCTTTACATGTCTCCCTGCTCCTTGGGCCTCTACTGGCTCTCCATCCTGTTTCCTTCCTTCTTTTGTCTCTCTCTCTCTCTCTCTTTTTTTTTTGGCATTATTCCTTTTTTAAAAATTAAAAAAAAATGTATTGTTATTTATATCTTTTACATTTGGTTTTCCCCTTGGGTAACCCACCACCAATTCACCCGTGACCCATCACCATGGTCCTTTGTGCCCTTTTCTACCCCATTTTGAGCCCTTGTCCTCTCCCTCCCTCTCTGGGTGTCTATCTCATATTTGGTCCCCAATATCCCTGTTATAAGTGAAACCATTCGATATTTCTCTCTTTCCTTCTGGGTTACTTCGCCGAACAGGATTCCTTCTAGTTCCATCCATGTCGCAGTGAATTGCATGTGTTTATCATTTTTGGATGCTGAATAGTATCCCATTGTGTATATGTCCCACATCTTCCTGATCCAGTCATCTATTTTTGGGCACCTGGGTTGTTTCCATACCTTTGCTATTGTAAACAGTGCTGCAATGAACATACGGGTGCATGCATCCTTTCAGATTATTGTTTTTGTGTCCTTTGGGTAGATTCCCAGTAGTGGTATTGCTGGGTAGTATGGGAACTCCATTTTTAGCAGTTTGAGGAATAGCCATACAGCTTTCCACAGTGGTTGGATAAGTTTGCAATCCCACCAGCAGTGTAGAAGTGTTCCTTTTTCTCCACATCCTCTCCAGCTTCTTCTGTCTCCATAGTGTCTTCTTCTCCAGCTTTTTATCTCCTGCTCAGCTCCACCCTCAGTTCCCAGTAATCCTCTCTTCGATGATAATCACATTAAGGGATTAGTAGCCCTCACTGTTTTGGATCTCTTTGGTCTGAGGTGGGATCCATAAACATATCTGTGGAGTTTGTTGCAGATGTCCTTTTTCCCCCCCCAACAATACTAGTGATTAATAAGAAAAACAATTACTGGACACTGTGCCAGTTATTAAACTATTGTCTCAAAGATTCAAACCCACCCTTCTGTGCTCTGCTTTGCCAAGCTGGGGCTGGGACCCTGAAAACTCTATTTTTCCTTTGTCAGCTGCTTTCTTTTAGGCTCTATCCATAAGAATAGCAGAGGGAAGTTGCAGGACTAGTTGAGGAGGAAGAGACTTATTCTTACCTCTGTTTCTAAGGTACTTTTGTTGCCTTTTCATTCCTGTCACCAGCTTCGGCAATGCCCTTCTTCACCCCAGGGGAGCACTCCACTCCACAGCTGAACTGTGTCTTCCTAAAATTCATGTGTGCAAGTCCTAACCCTTAATACCTAAGAATGTGACCTTATTTGGAGATAACTCCTTACAGAGGTAATCCAGTTAAGGTGAAGTCATTTAGGTGGGCCTTAATCCGATATGACTGATGCCTTTGTTGGAAGGGGAACTTTGGACACAGAGGTGTGCAGAGAGGGAAGATAATGTGAAGAGAAACAGGTGATGGTGGCCGTTAAAAGCCAAGGAGAGTGGCCTGGACCAATCTTTCCCTCACAGCCTTAAGAAGGAACAACTACTACCCTCACCTTGAGTTTTGACTTCTAGCTTCCAAGTTGTGAGGCAATACATTTCTGTTATTTAAATCACCCAGTTTGTGGTACTTTGCTATGGCAGCTCTAGAAAACAAATATGCAGTTCAATCCAGTTTGAGGTTATACTTGCAACTTGCAACTTGCAAAGCCTTGCATCTCTGAAGTCAGGCTGGTACCCTCTCATCAGAAGTCTGGGTTCTGGGTCCCATGGAACTCCCGTCCAAGCCTCTAAATGTTGATAATTCCACTGTCTTCCCTTTGTTCCCTGAGCCCTAAGAATTGCTTCTGGCAGTTGCTATCTCTGTATAACTCACTGTTCTATTTCTTCCTTTACTCAGTTAGCAATTGTTTATTACCTGGTTAAGCACTCTCTATATTAAATTCTCTCTGTTAAAATAACAGTAGCCTTTGGGGCAGGTTTGCTGCTGGCAGAGCTTTGGGGGTATGATCCTGGCCTGGCAAAGTCCCCCCAGTGGGCCCACAAGGTGGGGTATTGAGCCAAAAGGGTTGTTCTTGAGTCTTAAGAGCTAAAGGGATTTTCTTGCTAGATTTTGGACTTGCTTGGGACCTATAACCACTTCCTTCTTTCCGATTTCCCTGTTTTGGAATGGAAATGTCTCTCCTGTGTGTGTCCTACTGTTGAGTTTCAGAAACACATAACATGTCTGGTCTCACAAGTTCAAAACTAGAGAGTAATTTTACCTCAGGAGGACTCATACCTCAAGTGTCCTCTGCATCAGGTGTAGATATTCATGACAGGACTTCAGACCTTAGAGCACATGCTGGGATAAGTTAAGACTTGAGGAGCTATTGGTGTGGAATGAGTGTATTTGGAATGCAATAAAGACTTGAAACTGGGGAGGACAGGGTTGTAATGTTATGAATTGAATTGTGTCCTCAAAATTCATGGTGTTAAAAGCCCTAGTCCCCATTGTGACTCTCATGGAGAGTGTGGCACAGAGGTCCTCTCTGATAGATACTTTTTAAGACTGTACTTGGTACCTCTCCCTGTGATAAGAGTCACAGAATTTATAAATGTTGAACAATCAAGAACAAAATGGGCACTTCTTTTAATATAATAATTAACTGTTTATTGACCATTGAAATATCAGCAATTTATTTCATTTCTGATTTCTACTTGAAACAAAAATCAGGGATGTCAATTATGCAGAATATAGATTTAGAAATGAATTGTTATAAGGTGAAATGTGCCCCCTTCATTAGCAATTTTGCAGTGTTTTTCTTTCTTTTTTTATATATAGCATTTAAAAAATTATTATTCATATCTTTTACATTACTGTGTATTCCCATTAGATTACCCACCACCGATTCACCTGTGAACCATCACCATAGTCCCTTGTGCTCTCTCCTCCTTCATTTTGAGCCCTTTCCCTCCCCTCCCTTGCTGAATGTCTCTTTCTTATTTGATTCTCCTATATTCTTGTTATAAGTGAAACCATTCTGTATTTTTCTCTTTCTTTCTGGCTTATTTTGTTGAGCATGATCCCTTCTAGCTCCATCCATGTTGCTGCAAATTGCATGTGTTTATCTTTTTTGAATGCTGAATAGTATTCCATTGTGTATATGTACCACATCTTCTTAATCCAATCATCTATTTTTGGGCATCTGGGTTGTTTCCATATCTTAGCTATTGTGAACAATGCTGCAATAAACATATGGGTGCGTGTATCTTTTTGGATTAATGTTTTTGTGTCCTTTGGGTAGATTCCCAGAAGTGGTATTACTGGGTGGTATGGAAGCTCCATTTTTAGCAGTTTGAGGAATCACCACACAACTTTCCATAGTGGTTGAACCAGTTTGCATTTCCACCAGCAGTGTAGGAGGGTTCCTTTTTGTCCACACCCTTGCCAACATTTGTTGTTCCCCGTTTTTTTAATATGTGCCATTCTTGCTGGTGTAAGGTGGTATCTCATTGTGGTTGTTACTTGCATTTCCCTGATTATGAGGGATGTTGAACATTTTTTCATGTGCCCGTTGTCATTTGCTCTTCTTCTTTGGAGAAGTGTCTTTTAAGTTTTTCTGCCCACAAAATGGGCACTTTGAAGCAAACATGGTGTGGATTTTATTTTCTCATTGGAATGTACATTGGTGGTAAGCCCATTTGCTGAGTGTTCAATTATTAAAGAAAAGACTATACTGAAGAGCAGAATAAAGTATCGAAAAAATATAAAGATAGGGTCTAAAAGCTTCATGTAATTTAAGATGTCATATTTCCTCACAGTAGCATGCATACTCCACATTCTATTTGCAGATTTTATTTTTCACATGTTGACCCATTAGGCTAGGGGCTCGTTAGGGTAGAGTTGGGGGTATTTACTCTGCTGTACCCCCTAGTATTCACGGTTGTGGTCAGCCTATGCTTGGCATTTAATAAATATTGATTAACTTTAAAATTAAATTCAGGGAAATGGCCTTTTTTAACTCTCCTCATCAATATCACCTTGGACATGTCAACGACCCAACACAGAGCTAACAAGAAAGGGGCAGGAAAGGGGGTGCACTTTGTCCGATTTAGACACAGAGATGACTTTCCGTTAAGGTCGGTTATTTTGAGACAATTAGTGATGATTTACATATCAGTCAGTCAGTCAGTGGCCAAAATGGGTCTCATTATGTCTAGGGGGAATTTATGTCTGTTCTTCCTTGCCTCGGGTTTGAAACATTTGTTATTTAATAATAGTTATCTATTTAGCACTACTGTATGTTGGGTGTGGTGCTAAGGACTTTAACAATTAAATGGTCTCTCATTTAATAAGCACAGCAAGGCTATGGCATGGTCAATCTGTTACAGGACAGGGAGAGGGGCAACCCTGAAACCCCAGACCTGCCCTGGTCTAAATGGGTTCTGCCGTCCGCCGCATCAATACAAAACATATAGGACCTTTTGTGGAAAGAAACTTTAATACAACTAGAAAGGACAGAGAAGACAAAGAATATATTTTCTAAGTCAAGCACCCAGTGTTAACCAACTCCTCGTGGGTGAAAGTCCACCCAAACGGGATTGGCCCAAAGCAAGTCTCGAAAGCCTGCCACAAGTCTAGAAGAGCTTTTGGCAGGGACCCACACATAAGGGTCAGAAACAGCCAGACAATTCTGGGAGGAACCAAAATACCTTTCGGCAGGGACCCATACAAAAGGTTCAGAAACAGACAATTCTGAGAGGAACAGAACAAAATCAAAACCAAAATCAACAGAGCTATTGTTAACTTCCCCACGGGTCTCTCAGCCACATCTCTTTCAATCAGTCCAGGCCAGTGCAGCTTCTTTACAAGTCTCTTTGCTCCTTGGGCCTCTTCTGGCTTTCCATCCGTCTTCCATATCCTCCTGTCTTCTGTCTGCGTGTTCTGTCTCCTCTGTGTGTATCCTCTGTGTGTGCGTGTCCTCTCTCTTCTCTAGCTTCTTATGTCCTGCTCACCCTACCTTGGGTGGGACAGGGAACCTGGGACACACCCTTTTTCCTGGAGACCACCCTGTTACAAATATACTTTATAGATGAAGAAACTGGGAGGACTGCAAAGTTACAAAAATTGCCTGAGGCTATGCTTTGGGAAATGTGATAACCGGGATTAAAATTCAGGTCTTTCTTTCTCCAGGGTTGGACACTTTCCAGTGATCTTCTGCTTCTTGCTCACAGAGGCCTGAAGTGGGAACTAGTTCTGATTCCGTCTTCACACTAGGATCCTTTCTCTGGGTAAAAGCACTGAAAATCCCAATTAGCCCAATTATTTAAAGATAACTAAGTGTTTCTGTCCCAGTTTGAATTAGCTAATGCTTCTTACCCTTCCTACACATTATACTTAGAAAAGCAATTGCAAAGTGACAATGCAAGATTCAGAGTAAGCAGACAGTTATATTTTTAAATGCCTTCACCTCACCCTCAACAGCTCTTACTATACTTGAATCTATCTGAAAGGACTAATGTGATGATTAACTAAGTCATAGGTAGACTACTGGTGACAGGATACCTGTTACGATATTTTTGCACTTACGTACATCCATAATGCTGTGCAGGAGAGTTGTTAACCCAAACTGAGGATCATTTACAAGTCCTTCCTAAATAAGTTTGGAATGTGTTAAAATGGTTCTACATATTTTTTAAAAATTAGAAAAGATTAAATTTGCTAGGTCATGTTCATTGTACCGGGTTTCTGGCATGCTAAGTCCAGACGAACTAAGGCTATTTCAGGACTCTGGATAATATGGGTGGTATACCCACAGACATACATGAAAGA
>PVIJ01010821.1:0-58081 GCA_004024925.1 Scalopus aquaticus | reverse complement strand
ACTTGGCTCGTGACAGCAAAGCACACTTTTGTTTCAAAGCCTCTGCGTCCATTTCCCCTTCTGCCTGAGATGTTCTCCCTCCAGACCCTGCAGGACCAGCGCCCTCACTTCCTTCAGGTTCTACCCCAAAGTCCCCTTTCCTGAGCCCCCTGGAAGATACATCCAGACTGTGTCTAGCCTTTCCACACTGCAAAGGAATGATTTTTTTTCAAGCAGAAATTTCAACAAAGCTTAGACCATCTGTACTTGTCTTCCTGGCACCCTCACATCCATTCAAAGAAAGTTTTTGCTCTTCTGTTGGGTGCAAGGGCTGGGAGGCCAAGAGAGTGGAGATTAGCCCTGATTTTAGTTAATGTTTATGGACCAGGAATAGCTATGGACGTGATCTTTCCCCACTGTTAGGACCAGAGATAAACCGGTATTGAGGGGTGATGGTGGGTCTGGGAACAGAGTGAGTTGAGATAGCTCCATCTACTCAATGCTACCAATCAGTTTCTGAAAACCTTCTGGGGGTCTGCTGATGCTGTGTAGCTAGTTTAATAAAGAAACTTGTATGAATAGAGCCCTCCAGTCAGTCGATCGGAGATGAAATTTTCTGCCTTGTTCTAGTCCTAAAAAAATTGGCTTTTCCTCTGTTTTTCTTCTATGTTTGTCATCATTTTTTCACACTTTGCAGTGTTCAGAAATTGACCAGAAAGAAGCCAACACGAAATAAGAACAGTTCAGAGTGAAAGCCCAAGGAAAAATGAAGTTCATTCCTTACTTAGATGGCAGCGTTTCTAAAATAAAATGAAAACAAACTTGGAGGGTGAACAAAACGGCTTCAAAGGCAAAAGAAAAAAGGGCACCCAAACCAAGGCCACCTCCATCAGTCACCAGCAACTTCAGCAGCTCCTTGAGCAGAGCGCAAAGGAGACAGATTCCATCTGTCAAGGGATGGAGTCAAACTCAAGTAGAAGAATAAGGCGCCAGCCACCTCGAAAGCATCTTTTCTTCTGATGGTGACAGCCCCGTGGCTGCTTCTTCCACAGGCACTAACTGAACGCTGCCTGAAATGAGGAAATCAGACCCTTTGTCTCTCCGCAGTACCCAGAGGCTACAGGTCAGCAGCTTCTCATTTTCTTCTGCCCCGCTGTTGAGGACACAGGAACCATCATCTTTCCTCCCAGGTGAGTTCTGTGCTACGTACATGACCCCTAACAACTCCACGTGATTCTTCTGTCAACTACACTGGGAACTTGAAGCTCAGGGTTTCTTACCACTGACCCTGCTTATAAAAAACCTCAGATCAATTATTTCGGCGGGAATGCTGGACTCTATTCCCTGAAAACTGCTGCTTCCCGCTGTTTCGCCACCTTTCTGAAGAGCAGTCTTCTTGAGACCTTTGTGATCACGAATCTTCCCCTCCTCCCCCTCGTCTCGGGGACATTCTTGGACAGATCGCTAATTGCATGCTGGAGGCGCAAAGCCAGGCCGACAGTTGTTTCTCCACATGTGACCCGCTATTGCTGGTGTCAGCATCACTCAAATGAGCAAATGTGGGAGGAAGTAAACAGCACATTTGGGTTGGTTCCATCATAAGAGCAAGGGCATGATATAAACTCCGCTATCACCTGCTGCCTGCCCAGATTCAGCTATCTCTTCTTTCCTCCTGTCCTCTCTTCCTCCCTCCTGCCTTTCCTTTCTCCCACCTCTTCTCCCTCCTCCCTTCCTTCCTCCCTCTGATTCTGTTACTAAGAGCACATAAGATAGGCCCTCCTCTGCCAAAGTAGGAGCCAACTACTGGCTATGTGATTGCAGTTATTCATTTGTAGACATAATATAGAACTTGCACTCCTTAATATGACAGTTGTAGTCCTAAATGGCATTACACAATTATTTATGAAATCTCCTCACAGTAAAAAATAGAGCAGAGCAGAGGCAAAAATGGAGCACTGCCTGTATACTCCAGATCCTGCACAGCTCCAAGACTCCAGGATGTTTCATGGACTTTAAGTCAATTAGGATCATGCCGTTTATTGCAGTATGAGCTATTTTGCTTGTATGACCTAAAATTTTGGGTACGGTCAATACAGAGAGAAACAGTTCCCAGGATGACTGAAAAAGCAGAAATGAATAACTATTCAGAAAAGTAGTGATCAGGTTTTTATATCCTAACATGAATTACTACAAAGAAACTCAATTTAATGAAGTGATATTATTCTTTGCCTGTAACATCTCTTTAAAATATACATTATGTTCCCTTCTTGCAAATGAAGGCTGTCATTTTCTTTATTTAAACCCATTTATTAATTCTATGTTCAACATTGCTTCCTGCCTCTGGTAAAAAAGACAAAGCCATTCATTTATAGATGTTTAAGGAGAACCCACTAGTTCCTCATTTTATCCTTGTGGAAAATATGGAAAAACAAGTTTATGAATGATGGCCTTGAATGATGCTAAACTAAAAGGTCTCTGGTGGAGGCTACACAGCCTTCTTCTTGTTTGTTTTGTTCGATACCCAAACCAGTAAACTAATGGGTTCCTTGAAAGGAATGCTTTGGAGGAGAAGCTCTTAAAATGAGCATAGGAAGTTCACAGGTACACTGAATATTGACCAACTTCTGAAAATGTCTTGCTAGATTACGATTGCTGGATGAACGACTTGATGAAACGGCTGTAGCTGGGAAGGAATGGTGTAAATGTAAAACCCTGTGCGCATGTGCGCACGACTAAGGGCTGAGAAGGGAGGCGTGGCTTAAGGCCATTGGGAAAGCCTTCTTAAGCAGACGTGTCCAGAGCTGGGGATCCCGACGCTGTGTAGCTCAGTGCCACTTATCCAGTGATATGGCGAGGAGCTGGACATGGTTAACACAGCGGAGGAAGGCATCAGTCATCTTTAGTCTCAGAGAACTATTCTCAGCACGAGGAAGCAGAATGATGCTTCATTGTTTCAGAGACAGCATTGACTAATAGAGGAGTTTTAGGCAGATTCATTTCAATTCATACAAGGAATACGTTCTATCAATTAGAACTTGCCTAATCACGATGGGGTACAAGTTTAAGCAGAAGCTTGTGGCTGGCTGTTAAGGATGTTAGAGGGGTGTTATATCAAGAGACTGAACTAGATACCTTTTGGGGGCCCTTTCCCACCCTAAAATTCTCTGCTTTTCTTTAAAGGAATAGAAGACTCTCTTAGCTAAAGACTAAGACTCTCACAAATCTTTGTGAGGCTGCATTCAAACCTCATTAAAACAGAGACCCAGAAAGAAAGAAGAGTCTCATCATTTCACAAGTGTTTACATGAAGAAATGCTTGCTATCCCTGATTTGTAAAGGATGAAAAACTGGATTCCAGAGTGAGAGATTTTCTTCAAAGTTTTTCCATGCTCTCTTAGAGGCTGAATTCTCTCACCTTGAATTCATATAAGCTATTGGGTATTAATAGGATTGTCAGAGGACTAAAAAAATATAGCAATGTGGCCTTTTGGGTGTTCTAGAATTTCTAGAATGCGTCTTGTCTGCTGGTACCCAATTAGTAGAGGCAGTCTGGGGTGCTCATCAACACACTGGTAGAAAATGAGGCTGTGAGGTGCCTGGGCGTGAGTGGTGGCGGTCGTGGTGTGAAGCACTGAAAACGTTCCAATTTCCTCATCGTAAAGCTGTATGAATCAGGGCTCGTTCTCACGATGACGAAGAACCACCAGATCTAAGCTAGACAGCTGATAGGCTACCTTTCCAGCAGTTATTTCCCTAAAAGATTTCACCATCCCAAATGGTGTTCAAGTGGGAGCCCTAGGGTCCTTTGGTTTTGGGGTGCCTATAACCTTGTGTAAAGTAAATGGATCAACAAGTATTTGTGGAGTGCTTACTAGAGGGAATTAAAAAAACAACAAAGGCAGAGTCAGGCAACATGTACTTTATCATAAGGGCTAGAAATGAACATATTCTACCATGAAATGAATGATCTATTTGGATACATACTAATTCATAAACTGTTAATACATTTCAGTAGGGGTGTCATCCATATATCCTTTCCAAGGAGCTTCCATGACAATGAAGTTATGAGAGAGATAGGAACTTCTTGTACTGTGTTTACATTCAAAAGAACTACTGTTTCCACATCAGGGGGAAGGGATTAGTTTAGGCTTATGAGTTGGAAAAGAGAAATAGTTTGTAAAACATAGCTAAATATTATAAGCTTTCTTTTAAAACACATTTATTCCTAGCTGCATTTGAAAAAGTGCAATGTAGAAGAAATGCAGAAGTTATCTCAAAATAATAATAATAATTCTTTCTAAAACAACCCAAATATAATAACTTTATAGTTTGTAAAATGCTTTGACAAATATCACTCTCTTTGTGACTCACAACAGTGATGTGAGGTGGGTATTAATAACACTTTAGATGAGAAAAATAAGGCTCTGAGTAACTAAGAGGTTTGTTCAAGGGTATGGAGGTAATAGATATCAGAGATGGGAATTTTAACCCTGTTCTTGATACTTTAAATCTGGTATTTTAAGAAAGCTCATCAAGTTAAGTATGAAAAAGTGAAATCAATATCCATGTGATGGAACGATTTTCTTTCAGACATCCTCAGAATTTTGAAGTAAAGTCGGTTTTATTCAGCTGCCTAATATTGCTGTTTCAGTCTGCCTAGAAAATATTCCCAGTCTGCCCAGGGTATTCTGTCGTGAGAGCAGCTAGCTCTCTTCCTTGGCCTCCATCCATGTACGTTCAGGTGGAGCTAAAACCACCTCCAGGCATGTGACTAGGCCTGGCTACCACACCTCACACACATCTTCTCATTTCCTCCCTCCCCCGCCCACATACTGGTTTGTGACAAGCTCTGGACAAAGAAGTGATCCCAGCCAGGCTGAGCTGAACCTCTGGGACTCCATCCTGGGACTTCTGGGTGAGCTCTTACAAAGCTAAGCAAGCTCTTTCTTACAGGTTCCAGTTTAACAGGAATCGAAACTCCCCTCAGGTAGAGAAAGGCCATTGGGGAATAGAGCCAACCCTTAGGACGTCAGAGCTGAGACATGAAGAGCCAAGAGCAGACCCCACCTGAGTGCCTGCATCGTGGTCTACCTGGGCTTCACAGTGAAATGACTCAAATACAAGCCTTTATCTGCTTAAGGCATCCTGAGCTGGATTTTCAGATTTGCAGGCATCCAGAAGAGTCCCTGCTGACAAATTACCTCAGTCATATACAAACAGAATTAATTTAGTACTACATAATCAGACCTGTTTTCTTTAGACACATAAACCTCTTTATGCCGGGAGAATGAAAGAAAGAAGGAGAAGGAGAGTAAGTGGATTCTCCTACCCTTGACATTTTAGCAAGGTCAGATTATAGCAGCCCAAACTCTGACCTGTGGACCCAAGAACTGGACAGACAATAATGCGTAATATTCCAAAAATGCAGGAAGTGGACCAAGAGCCTGGCATGTCACTTCGTGACAAGCTGTTCAGTGCCTGCCAGCCAGCCTGGGGCACTGCTAGATATCACAGTGTCAGTTCCACAGAAATAAATAGGAGTTTTCTATATATTCAGATTTCCTGTTTATTCGTTGAAAATAAACTTTTGGTTTTTAAAAAAAATTATCCATGGTCTGATTTTAATGGAAAGCATTCACCCTGCCTAAGTGCAAGCACATAGAGGGGAGGTGAAGACATCAGAGGTTTTCTAGCAGGATGCCTGGAGGGCTCAGGTCTGACTGGCATGCCACATCAAGGCTTGGATGTCTAATTTGCCTTGCTGATGGCCTCAACAGAGAAGGGAAGAATTGAGACTTGTGCAGTGAGTATCAGACCTAAAATCAAATCCCACGGAGTTCTCGCACTTCTTCCCATTGTATTTTTTATGATCATGTAGAAGACACACAGAAATACTTTAGTGTTGCCTGAAAAACACTACTCTTTCTAATATTGGAATTTCTAACCCCAAAACTGTCACAGGTAGAGTACTGTATGTTTTGAGAGGAGGCATCTGACTGTCCACTTTAAGAAACAGGACGTACAGCACATAAGGCTTATATTCCAAACATAAGAACAAAAAACCCAAAAGTTTTCTACTTTTGTTTGGTGTGATGCCTTTGGGCATAGGTGGTTGGTGGGCCGAGTTCCTGGCTTGAAACAGGGCACAGATACCCATATTCTGAGTTTTCTCTGAAGCTGGAACATCAGCCTGACAACTTGACAAGCTGTCAAATTAAAGCTCCTGATGGAAGAGCTTACTGCATTCATTCTTAACCTTCTTTTTTTGGTTACATATTATCTGTCTGTGCTTAAGTATTAGAGTTGCTCTTTAGACCTTCATGGAAGGAAATCTGCAGTCATGGCAGGTTAAGCCTTTCTGAGTAGTGTCTAGGTGATGAAGCTCTAGATTAAAAACTAGCCATTAAATTATGGTCTTAAATATTTGGATGCGACACAGCAAAAAGAAAACTTGTTTAGTGTGGGGAAAAATGACTTTGTAATGTGTTCCTTTGATTCTGTAAATTCCCATAATGCTAGAGCAGTGGGTAGAATTTCCACTGACAACAGGCTTTCCTTCTCAGGAAAGAATAAATGACTCTCTTCTTTCTTTCTTAGGGAAGGCTAAGTGTTTGTTTCATGTTTTTTTTTTTAATCCATTTTTTTCAAGCAATTATGTGTACTATGTATTTTAAACAAGTTCTAAATTTCATTTAAGGAAAAAAATCCTCTCTTTTTCACTTAATGTTTGCCACATTGCACTAATAATGCTATTATTTTAAGATACTGTGGCTATACACTTTTGTAACCTGAATTTGCAGGGAACTCTTCCATCAGCCTCTGCTTTTCCTGGCTTTGATGCTAATTACATACAGGTCCCTTCTCCATCAGGATGGATGCTGAGTGGAGCTGTCATATATATATCCATTTAAAATAATAAAGAGGAAGTTGCTAATTCCATCCTCAATAGACATTCTAAGCATGGACAACACTGGAAGAAAACTAACCACTGGGGATTTCATCCTCATCCTGCCGAAGTATAATCTATTATAGCATATGGGAAATTAGTGTCTTTTGAACTGTTATTCAGCTATTTTACACCATTTTAAATTAGAGGCAGCCCTTAGGGCACCAGGGGCCACAGAGGAACCTGGATATGGTCAGGCAGAATCGTTGTACAGGATGTCTTATTTGTGCTAAAATGAGATAATGGATGAGAAGGCACTTTGAACATTTAAAAGCTCTATAAGCATTAAGATATTATATAAATGTGAGTGGAACATTTATTTATTAGGGGTAAGGGAACGGGGGAACATTTGAGAACTTCAGCTCAGGCTAATGGGTGCAATTTAGAATTACAGGCTGGAAAAGCTATGTTCTCAGCAGGAGAGGAAACCCATTGTTTAGATGTGTTTACAGTGTTATATTCAGAGGTTCAAAATGCTATTAGTACTGATGCCTGCGTCTGCCGTGTGCCAGCTGTGAGGCAAAGCACGCAGCCAGGGGGTTGCCTTGCTCGTAGAATGGGTTGTGGTGAGCAGCAGATGAACAAGGGCAGGGATTTGAGATGGCTCAGTGTCCATTTCCTTTCCTTTAACGTCAGAGGAATGAAGATTTGTAGAACTAATATCACATGTAAAAAGCTTTTAAATAAAGAAGTCATCGATCCAGCTGTACTTATTAAGTGATACTGTTTGGGCCAAAAAATATTAGATTTTCAACTGTAGTAACTTCTAAGGATTTAGCAGCACTTTAGATAAAGCCCTTATGGTGCCCAACACTTTGCCCCAGGCCAGCTCTGATTCGGGCTTTTTTTCTGGCTATATGATCTGAACTACGCTCCCTTGTCTTTAAAATGTGGACAGTGCCTGCCTCCTAGTTTGTGTGTATCAGATCAGATAACCACCCCAGGTGACACCAGTATTTTTATTTAGATAAGAGCATTCAAAACTCAAAGGCTTCTATATTATGAATTTCCCTCATTAATGCTAAGCTAAATTTTGTATAAAAGTCTGTATTTCTCCTACTATTTAGCAGTCTTTTTTTAAAGTTATGAAAATAGAAGCACTATTTCATTTTTCTATAAGTATTTTCTGTAAAGGAGGTTTCTATAAATGGTTATAAGTTTCACACTAGGAAACTCATTTTCTTCTTTTCATAACTTTGAACATGTGGCTTTTAGATTTTATTAATTCCATTACTCTCCTTAACTACTCATTTTAAGAGTACTTTGACTTCTTCTAAATAACATTTAAGAAAATTTTTAAAGGTTGTGAATTATTAGGATATAGTATTAATATTATTATAGTAACAATATATTAATACTAGGAAATATGTTTCCTCCTTCTGATAACAGTCTCTGTATTTTCATTTCCCATCTCATCTCCACAGACCTGCAGCTTAAAGGTCCATCTCCATGAGCTACAAGCACGTGAACACTGGCGTGTTTGTGCTAACATGAGATAACAGATGAGAAAGTATTTTGAAATTTGAAAGCTCATAATGCATTAAGGCATTATTACAGAAATGCGAGTGCAACATTTATTTATTAGGGGTGTGCAAACAGGGGAGCATTTCTGAACTCCTGAGCTAATGGGTGCAATTTAGAACGGAGACTAGAAAAGCTATGTTCTCAGCAGGATAGAAAACCTATTGTTTAGAAGTGTTTACATCATTACATTCTGTGGTTTAAAAAACGGATTAGTATTGACCTCAATTTTGTTTTCCACATATTTATTTAAGACAATTTGATGCCAGAATATTGCTTATATCAGGATAGAAGCAAACAATGGCTACAGTCTTTGCAAATCACCTCTTTCCAAGGCAGGAATTTTTAATAATGGTGCAACACTGAAATCAAGTAGTTAAGCACCGCTCTAGTGTTACCTTTTAAAAACTATTTGTTCACAAACAAATTGAATAGGTGGGATGGACATTAAATTTATCTCAATTTAACTGTACACCTTGGTTTTCCAAGTTTAGCAAAGCATTTCCAAACATCTGTTGAGCAGATCTTTGTAAGGCAAAACTAGGAGTGATTGCCATCACCAGAATGTAAGGTTTCTTGTTTACAGCGGGTTTTTCCAATTCTGGTGGGGGCTCAGATAAACCTGCAGATGCAGAGGGCTTTCTGAGAACTTGGATGGGTCCTGGTGATTATCCCTTAACTGTATTTCCTTTAGCAAGTAAGAAAGCAAACCTGAAGATGGACTTCTGCTTGGCCGTGGGAAACAGATTGGTTAGGCACTCCTTGACCCAGCTACGGTGAGCCCCTAAGCCCCTTAGGAAAGAATCACAGGGACTGAGCGACTGAGCTGCTGTTTGGAAGGAAGTATCCCGAGCCGAGCCACTTCCTTACAGGAATTTTAATCACTAATTCAAGTTTAGGAAGATTTGACTTTACTGGTTAAGCACATAACTTTGGGGAAGATTGTGGCCCAGAGAGAGTAGGGTTGGTTGTTAAAAAAGAAACACACTTCAGAAAATTTATGATAGTAAACGGCCAAAAAAAGAAGAAAAAACAACTGAGCAGCTGAACAGTGGAAAAATCACATCAATAAAACCAACAACAAAATTACCAAGTATTTCATATTTTGACAGGTGAAAGCTCTGAAATGGCACTGTTTTTAAGAGGTACATACGTGTTCATTTCTCCATGATTTTTGGCATTTCCAGACTAGAACATACCCTTAAAACAAACAAATTAATAGCGGCAATTAACACAACCTGGAGTTGGGATCCAGAATCCCTTTTTCTTATTCATCAGATTCCTGTAGAGCGAGCTCTTATTTTCTCTGCAGCAACAGCGCTGGATGGAGCAGCAGGATTTTAGAAAGCTTCTAAGAAGCTCCTGGGTTCTGAAGGAGGTTTGTCCCCATTAGTCCTCCAATCACTGTGCCCAGAGCCAGGAGGTCCGTAAGCACTTTCTCACAGATCCCCTAGCTCACCACATCTCACCTGCTCCTCTAACTCCTCTTTTTGCTTTAGGGTCATTGTATTTTTGGCCAGATCAAAGTTTGTTCTATTTTCTCCAGGGTGGGACCATTCCCAAAAGGGATGTGTTCTGACCAGAGTGCTAGGAAACAAATCTGGGTTATGCAAAAGATGTGATCACCCCTACGAACCTCGGGAAGATAGAAAGGGGGCAACTGGGCTGGGGGGGCTTGCAGATTGGCAGAAGGGTAGTCAATTTCCTCTTTGGAAAAACTGCTCTATGTGGAGAAATTCTGTAAATTATACGAGCAGCTCAGGTAGGTGATTCAGTTCCTGATGTTGGCACAGTCGATAACAGCTAGTGCTCATTAGCCAGCAATCCTTCCTCATCTAGGGAAGAAATGCACTCAGGAAAGGCCCGTGGTTCAAGGTGAAAACAAACCATGTCTCTGAAATGTTGTCATCAGAGGAATTTAACTACATCTGTTAATTCACAAATACAAATAGCAGGAAATACATGACCAGCTTGGGGGAGAAAAAGCTTTCAGACTCTTTATTGAAAAGAACATCAATAAAAAACAGTAATAAGGATTAGAAGACAATACCTAACAAGAGAGAAGAGGGACATTATTCTTCTTTTGTTGTCTCTCCTACATTTTCCATCTCCCTTCAATAAAAGATTCTCCATAATCCCAACATTGCCATTCCCTGCACAAAGAATCCTGAGAAGAATTCAATATTGAGAGAGCTGAAAGGAGACATAATATCCCATGCCCTCTCTCTCCAGGGCATTTGCAGGCCGAATAGTCACGCTTTCTAGAATATTCTGTTCACGTTTTCCTTTTGTGTGCTGTAGCATAGAATGTTTACCAAAAGCTTTTAAAGACAGAATCCCACAAACAGTTGAGAAAAATATTTAACAACCAAGGCAAAGCAATTACAGTCAAATTTTCACCTCGAGATTCTCATCTGAGGTGTGGGAGGCAGAGAGAAGCCTCTTAGAACACATCATTCGGAACCTAGAATGAGGATGAAGAGCTGATCTTGCCAACAGTTGTCAACAAAACCGTATCTCTGCATGCATCCATCACCCAAGGCGATGTGCCGAGCGGAAGGCCATCCGAATGTACTGGAGAACAGCCCCACTGCTACGGCTCATGATTCTGAGCGGTGCTCTCTGGACACGCTAGACATGGACATCCATACCCCAAACATGGAAAGATCTAAACACGACAGATCTCTCTTTTCAAGTATTTGTGTCAGGCAATATCGTCATTTTCAGCTATTCAAGGCCATAATATGAGATGACACAAGTAGTCCCCGCAGCGCAATTCTGCACACATGTGTCAACTTGGGAGGAAATTAACATGAGGTGGAGTTAATACTTCCCCCAGCTGCTGCCCTGTCATCCAACCAATCTGCACCTTCCAATCTAGTCTTCTATTTATCATTTTCATTAGGATTTGGTGCTTACATATATTACAGGGTAACTAACGTCTTTACCCACAGACTTTCTGAGTGCAGTGAGATCAGACATAACTCAGCACAAAGGGATAACAAGGATCTGTGTCTCTACATTCCAATCCCAGAGAGGTCTGTTTTCATTTAGTTCCAGTGAGTAGGGAATGAAAGCTGTGGCCTAAAATGGTAAAACTCCAATTAGCTTTGGATAATAGGCATCTCTCGTAAGCGGCTGTTCAACACTAGAATGCATACTTGATCATGGGTGAAAGGCAAAAACATCACAGAGGCTTTCGATACCTTACCTGAGCCATCTGCCTCTCCAGTTTTGATCGGGGAATATCATCAAAGTAGTTTTCATTTCGTCTCCTCCTTGCATCGCCCTGCATGATAATGTGAGGAACGTCTAGGGAGCCACCAGTGGTGTAAGTGCTTTGGCTAAGTGATGGAGACAACTGAGGAGGAGTGTGATTACCACTGGGTTCCTGAATGGAAATACATCATGAAGTAAATACCATGTTCTTGTGGCTAACCTTTGGTTTCAAAATTGTGAAATACTGACAAGACAAACTGCAGGGGTGGGGAGTCATTTTTGAATCAACTGTCAAGGCATGGCTGACATCCTACCGTTTTATGAATGGCATGATCTAGCCCATCCTTTTCCTCCTAAGTATTTCAGGTCAAAGGTTTAACGTATAAAGAATGAAACTCTGTTTTTTTCAAACCAGCACTCTGAATGGTCTCAGGGGATGGGGGGGCTGGGCACCCCTGCTGCTATCGCGTTGAGTTAATAAGAGAAGAAACTGTGTCTTCACGCGGACAGTGTCCTCCCCAGGGCACATGCCGTGATGAGAAAGCTAAAACGGGGCCTAATGGGTCTTGATCCTCCATCAAACAGTGGTCTGGTGATCGGGCAGGGGAGAGGACACAGCACGAAACACAGCATGTCACACGCAGACTGAGAGCAATGCATATAATGACAGAGGATGCATTTTGACAGCAAAGACAACTCAAGCTGAGGGAAACTGGTCCAAAGTAAGATTGGGGTGCAGAGAGCTGGGCTCTAGTGTTAGCAAGTCAGAGGGGGCTGGATCTTGCTGATTCTCCAGGCCACCTCTCTCCCCAGTGTTCTGAACCTCCTCTGGCAGATTAAGGTTCTGCACTTTTTCTTGGGTATCTATGTCTTTCACCTGTTTGTTGTTCCCCTAAATCTCTTCCAGGGAGCCAGAGAGAGAAGTTCAGAAGGGGACGGAAAAAGTAGAGGAAATAGTGGGGAACTACTTCTCTAAAATGTCATCTTAGGATGGCTACTCTGATGGTGCCCTTATTTTACTTCTCATCATGTGGCAAAATGGAGGCAAGATACCCATCCCTGTCTAACTTCA
This sequence comes from Scalopus aquaticus, assembly GCA_004024925.1. Taxonomy (NCBI): domain Eukaryota; kingdom Metazoa; phylum Chordata; class Mammalia; order Eulipotyphla; family Talpidae; genus Scalopus; species Scalopus aquaticus. Next base: position 45,345 of record PVIJ01010821.1, on the reverse strand, counting down.
TCCCCCCACCCTAATTTTCTCTTGCGGTTCCTCTCATTGAGGGAGAAAAACCAATCCCATTTCTACTTTCCACTAGCCTTCAAATATCCCAGTGTATCCTAATTCCTCCAGTAAATCAATTTTCCCTATGGCGCCCTTCTTGAAGCCAATTGTCTGGCATTGTGTATTTCTTCTCTTTTAAAACTGAATCAGACTCAAAATCTTAGCTGCTCCTCTTCTGCCTGACTCCTTGCTCTCCTGACTGGAGTTATGCTATTTGCTGAAGTCCACAGATAAGAGCCCTTCCACTGCACTTTGTGACTGCTGGTTCCATTGAAGAGCCGAGCTGGTGTTCACTTATCACCACCTTTCCTGACACTCGCAGAAAGCTAATCAGAAGCAAGCAAGTGCAGGGCTAATAAAGATCTGGAACTCGCCAACTGATCATGGAGATCCCAGCTTTTTGTTGGATGTTAGACAAATTTTAGAAAACTAGTAACTGTCCACTACACCACCCTGCTTCCACGCTGTCCTATAGCTGCCCAGCTTCTGTCCCCTCCTACCCTGTCCACTGCACTTTTCTCTCTCTTCTCTGGTTTCTCTCTAGTTTTCCTACCCCACAGTTCTAAAATAGAGCTGAAATGGTTTATTAAATAAAGTTCCAGGTTCTCTATTCTTAACTTTTGAACTCAGTAAAGTTGGACAATTTTTGCTGCTTAAAAACCAGAAGACCCTAAGGTTAATTTTAAATTGATCTTTACTTAACTGTGGTCCTTGATTGATTTTCTTTCTGTGGGTTTGAGGAGTTTGACAGAAAACTCATTTCCTCTCTTGGTGTAGATGGGAGTGTGATGGGCATAGTGGGAAAGATTTGTTGGATGTATATCTGAATCTCAAAAAAACATACTTAACCAATGGAGAAAATTCAATCTTGTCTTATAAAACACAATCAAAAGCGAGTTGTTTTTATACAGATAAGGTAAGCCATCTGGAAAACAGCCTGCATTCCCTGATCCATTGCTTCAGTCATTTTATTTTTGTGCACAAAATAATTTTTCAGGATAAGAGCAGAGAACAAAATAAAATGCTGGGCACTTACCCTGAGGGTGATGGATCGAGGGGGCTTCTGTGGTGGATCCTCGTGCAGTCTGTCTCCCAGAGATGCCAAAATACGTTTCCTGTGGCCAATCAAATTGATTTTTAAAACCTGAAATTGAAATGACAAATATTTGGGCTTAGATTTCAGTTGAGAAAAATAATCTCTACAGGTCTTAAATGATGAAGGAGATAAAAGACGTCTGCACAAAGTCACCTCTGCACCGTGAGAGGCGTGCTGTGAAATCAGTTTGACTGCTCGGCCCGGAGGAACAGCATGGAGAACACTTGTGCGGCCAAGCCGAGGGGGAGACGGGGCAGGGGGGGGGCTCAAGTCCCTTTAACCCATGCTGCTCTGGAGTCTCATTCTCTCCTCGGCAGTCCCAAGAGCTTCCAAAACACTAAGTCAAGTCTTATCCGCAAAGCTGAAAGCTCTCCAATAGCTCTTCAAATAAAATCCGAGTCTGGGTCTGGCCTGAAGGCCCACAAGGAAGGCTGTCCTGCCTCTCTGGCCCCTGCCCCCATCTTCTGCTCTCTTTCTCTCTACCTCCTGTCCCCCCCTTTCTGCTCCATTCAGGATGCTCTGTCATGCTGGCCTCTGTCCTGTGAACATTCCATACTCACTCTCACCTGTGGGCTTCTACTCTTGGAGAAGCCTGGAACACTTCCCATTCCCTCACTAAAAGAATCATTTCCTCAGTCCCTGTGATGTCTCTACCCTGTGACTCATGTTTTATCATCCTCTGAAATAACTTTACTCACAGGTTTAGCTTTTGTGTAAACTTCTCTCCTGGGGGGGGGTGTTCCTGAGAGTGGGGTCTTGTTCTGTCTTATCACTTTGAGTCCCCAAAGGCCCAAGGCAGTGAGTACAATGACAGTGCTCAACGAATATGAAAGAATGATTGTTACTACAGAGGCAAGTAAGCAAAGTAGGCTTCACCCAGCAGTGCCTGCTTGGGGGAGACTTTGAGCTTCCTCAGGAGGGGATTTCGAGTCTGACAGTGCGACAAAGGGCACATGGTAGAAGAGATGATAGAGAGACTTGCCCAGAGTCTCCGTCCCCACCCTGCTTAGCCTTTTCAGCCCCCTCCACAGCCCTATCTGGAAGGCTCTGGGATTTTAATCAGATTTGCCTGATTCCAAAGTTTAACTCCAAAGTAAACTACAAACTGGCGGCATATCTCCAAATATTACCGACTTCTAACAACAACAGACTATAAATTCAGGTATTTACCTCTTCCTTGCCCAAGTGTCGTTACAGGCTAGAAAACTCTTGTTGGTAACTAGTTCCCAAAATGTGCTAGCCATTGTGTAAATGACTACATTTTTTTCCCCCTCCCTTGTCAATTTTAAGGGAGAGAGGTAGGCACTCCTTGGATACTCCTCTGGGCTAACCTTGAGCTTTTATTTGCCTCTTTAGGCCATTCTACCTAAATTGATTTAGATCTTAAACTGGCATTGTTCTGTGTCTTTGATCTCTACTCTCAGTTCCCTGCCCGTTGATGACAGGGACGTTGCATGTTAACCAAGCTGAATGTCCACACGCAGTGCGCCCTATGATTTTTATGACCTTCATCTTTCCAGGCTGATGAATCTGAATCCTCACAGCTTGTTTTCATAAAGCAGGTTCTCTTTAACATAGATCGCGCTGGCTGACTTTCTCTCTGCCTTCTCCTACCCTATTATAACTGCTGAAGGTCTGCTGAACAAGAGCACACACCATATTCCAAGGTCTAGGTGACCCACTGTTTCACATATGAGTAGGGGACTGTTTTCTGCATTTAGTGCCCCCTTTAAATGACCTTTCTAAGCTCTCCTGATTTCCTGTTGGCCTTTTAGCTGCAATAGGAATAAACAGGGACAAAAATATGTGCTGACTGTAAAAGAGCTTTTAATTTTGCTATCACTGATAGTTCAAAGTCCTTTCATTTTGGAAGAATGTTTTCAATGATTTTTTTTTTCTTAAATTCCTTATCTTACAGTTGTCCATGAAGAAGCCCATCTGCCATCCTTCTGCCCACTCATGCAGCCCTGTTATCTTTCTGCATTTATATTAGCCAGCTTGGCACTTCACTACCTGAAGAGCTTGGCTGTTTTAGCAAATCTGGAGTTTCACCATCAACTTCTTCTTCAGACGATTTATAAATACGTTAAATAAGCGTGGTCCTGTGTTGATGACTTGCAGGCTACACTGTTTATAAGCTCCAGAGAAATGCACTTATTCTTGTATTCACTCTCTTAAATCATCAAGATCAAAGAATTCCTCCATTTCAGAAAAATACAACATTAACCTTTTCAAGTGTATTTTGCAAGTCTAAAATCACTACATTTACTTATTTCTTTTTATTCTTATTCTCAATGACTTTGCCAAAGGTGTCTCCTGGATATAAAGTCCTACCAAAATTTCCCCATGGCATTGCTTCCAGTGGGTAATTAATGGTCTTGAAATATTGATGGTGCTACCTTGGGCCCCTAGAAGGGGCCTAGTGAGAAATGTCTTTATAGGAATAAAGACATTCAAAATTATTTTGACAAATACCTGACTGTAAATTACAAATAACTGGTAAAGCGAGCTGCTGTGACTTCCTTTGCCGCTCTTGATTTTCTCTCCTACAACTCAATTTTGGACAAATACCTGACTCTTTTCATCTCTGTTTTCTCACTTATAAAATGAGGACGCGAAAGCCAATCTCAAGTGTTGTTGGGAAGATGAAGAGAGAAATTGTGGGAATAACCACAGTGTCTGGCACAAAGAAGATGCAAACGTCATTGTGTGCTTGTTTTAGCTAGTCAAAGGATGCGTGGAAATCCTGACCCAGAACACAGGAATGTGGTTGTTTTTTGTAAAGTTAATCATGTCAAACAAGTATGCAGGTTCTTTGCATGAAGAGATTTGGCTAACCTTGGAGACCCTCACTGAAGTCATATGTACTGGTAGGACTGGGCCTTGTCTCTAATACTAGTTTAAAGAGTGCATTCTTTTATCTCATGCACCTCTTATCTCCAAGAAGAGGTAAACTGAGGCAGTCATCTACACTGGGACTTCACTGATGCCATCTCTAAAGAACTACCCAGAAGAGGATTGATGGGTTCACAGACAGATGGACAGACAGAAAGAAAAAATTAACAGAGTGATGATTCATGTTAAGAACATTTGGGTAACTCTATTTATTAGACAGGATCCCATATCACAGAAGATACTGATGACAACTACAATTTATTGAACATTTGCTGTGTTCTAGTTTAACATGCCCGTGATGCTAGAAACTGCTTGGTGCACTATCTACATGCATGAATATCTCATGTAATCCTTCTAGTTTTGGAGAGGCCAAACCTGAGACTCAGACATACTGGTCACATTGCTAGCAGGTGATATGGCTTGGATTTGCATTTGATTCCTAACGTACTCTTTACCCTCACCCTGCTCTTCTTGCTATTAACCTCGATACCTTTTGGCCTTAGCAACACAACTGGTTATACTGTTATTATGCTTCTTAAGGTGGTGCTTTTTCTTTTGATTTATCATGTTCAAAACATTTGTATTGGGTCTTGCATCTGAAAATACTAAATATAGCTTCAATTTTGGATAACGTTCATAGTAGTGTTAAAACTACAAGCCAAAAGAGCTCAAGCAGGTACCTTACAGCATTTCCTGTGACATGCACATATAGGCAAAAACCCTGGACATTCTCAGCTATCCCAGATTCAATCTGAGTGGGTTAATAGTAGAGCAGTAGGGAGAGTGACATTTGGCTTCACAACTCTCAAGTTCACAACAAGAAATACAATTAGGACAACAGGGAGAGTATTCCAAAGAAAGATAGTCATCATGGAAAAATCAAGTTGAAAAGGTAATTGGATTTGACTGGAGTGAGAAGAGCTTAACATTTGATCATTGTAAGCAGGAGGAATGTCGTGGTATCCCCTGTCCCCACCCCAAGGCGCCTAGCTGATGACCAGTTAGCAAACCTTTAGTTTTCAAATATCCATATCAATGCTTATTACAGCTGAGAATTCTGCATGGTGTCCACTACTGCATGGGTGTAAGTTAACTGCAGGTGAGAGAAGCCCAGTGGGAGTATAGGTTTGGTAACATATTGGGGATTTGGCTATTCTAAGGTGTTGACATAATTCATTTCAAATGAAAAAGCAATATTGAGTTTCTATCATGAATTCTCTGGTGGATCCAAAGGGGGAACTCAGAGAGATTGGGTACAAGTAACTACATCGTCAAACCATTAGCAGGAGAAAAAATTACTATACACATGAGCATAAAAATGGGGTTCCGACTGCTGAATTCCAATAGATAAGAAATAAAAGTTATTGCATGTTTTCTTAATGGCTTTTTTATTACAACTATCACGAGATGGGTGGGCCAAAGGCAAGGATTATTGTTGCAACACCACAGGCCTGCAGCATATTAGCATCCATTTATCAGAGTTGTAGCTGCCTCTAGGAATCTTCTCCAATATCAATTAACAGGACAGCTTCAGAAACCCCACTGCAAATCTTGGCAATCGGAGAATGATTGTGTTGCGAGACAACACTGTAATACTGTCACTGCCATTTACGTTTCTGGATTTGCTATGGGAATTCTGCTAGACACTATCATTTCCCTTGCACTGAGGAGCTCATATCAGCAACACTGAAAGTCAGTATGGCCTTTTTTCCTTTAAATTTGATGTGATCTAAATTAAACATGTTAAATTCAATGTGATGTAAATGAAACATGCTTTGATAATAACAAAACTGCTTTCCCATTGTAAAGACAGGAAATACAGAGAAACAAATACTAGAACCAGTTATCTACAGGTTATTAGAGTGACGTATATTTTTTCATTTTATCCCCATGATTATATTTTGTGGTGGTCATGATGTTAGTGCAATTTTTACCCTAATGTGTTCACACAACACTAAAGCTACAGAACTTTCCTACAAATACATCTCTCAGTGGACATTTTAAGTAACCCTCCATATTACTGTGCTGTTTTGAAAGAAGCAAGTCATGATTCATTAACTATTCCCCTTCTTGGTATGATTGTGGCTTTTGCTTCTTTTTGGGATCTCCACCAATCCATACGCTAAAAAAAAAATTCATATCCCCCTACTACAATTTTCTGCTGTCACTGCCATGTTTCCACAGACGCAATGTGAAAAACACCACAAAAAGCTGCAAGAATCACATCCAGCAGCAGTCTGTCTCCATGTTCTGCACGAAGCCCCAGTCGCCTATGCTCTGGACCATGTCCTCCAGGGAGAAACACAAATCCACAGAATGTTCCTCAGTGCCACATTTTGCATGTGTTGTGTTTTGGAGCTGACGGATGTGAAATAACACATGTAGCTGGAATACTCCAGAGGTGGCACAGGCACCAATGCTAAGTGCACGAGTGATTCTGGTTATCAAAACACAGAGCCACATACTTGTATTTCCAGGTTTTTATGGAGAGAGGGATTTTATTTTATTTTTATTTAAGTGGTATTTAGGATGGAACAGTTTTAGGATCACCTGCATGTGGACCTCCCTTCCATTTTAAATGGGTCGATGAAGACCCTCTTCTTTTTCGAGAGATTTGTCAAGTAAGGACTGTAGCTCCTGCAATTCTAGAGAGCTCATCTGGCTTCAGCGTTGGTGTCTGAACAAAACCGTGAGTGTTTTGAAAAGTTCTAGTGTTCTTAAATTACCAGAATGGAAGTTGAGTTGGGAGTTTATCTGCTTTGTTCTCATCTGCAGAACTAAAATTGCAATTAAATGTGAAGGATTTTACCCCCTCCCTCGTAATAATTTCTAAACACTTTCCACCCAAAAGCATCAAGGAGAAATGCCTGTGTGTCATCCAATCTCAACTCCCACAATTCCAGAAATCCTTGGTTGAACTTGCATCTGATTTTTGATTGTGACATTTTCTTTCTTGTTCTGTGGACTGTAATAATCCATTTCTGGTATGGTTAATGGCTAGAAGGACCCTAAGCAGAAATTCATGTATATGGTTTTTCCCCTAACTCTTTTTCTAGCTAAGCAATCCTTAACACCTTTTTGTTGTGATATTCAAGTGGCAATAATTTATTGAACAGACATTAATTGGACATCTTTCACATATAACCATGTTATGCAATTAGTGAGTCATAAAGAAGAAACACTATACCATCCTATAGGGTTCTCAATTCAGCAGGTCAAAAAATATTTTAAAGAATATGGGTGTGAGAATATATAACTATTATCTATCTATCTGTCTATCTTCGATTTATTTTTATTTACTTATGCATACAAGAACTGGGGTGTAAGCCAGAGGTGCGGAAGGTGAGAGGATTCACCAGAGACAGAGCAGGGAGCAGAGTAAGCAGATCTACTGAAATACACTGTTGAGGGGAGCAATGGGCATGGCAGGAGAGGTCTGCTGCGTCATGTGGGTCAGCTCTCTGGCCAGTGATTGAACTCAGGCCAACAGTGGCTGGCGACAGCTTGATAGCACTGAGACTTTAACCCCTGCGCCACAAGAGAGGTTGTATTATATATATTTTTATGTATCAATTTACTCACCCACCCATACATCATCCTTCCTCCCTTCTTCCCTCCTCTCTCTCTCTCTCTCTCTCTCTCTCTCTCTCTCTCTCTCTCTCTCTACCTACCTACTTACAAACAATATCCATCATCCACCTATCCAATCCCTCCCCCCACTCTCTCTCTGTCACATATGTCTATACAGCCTTCCCAGACTAAAAGGGATTTTAATGGACTGAATGAGAAAGACTAGAAGAATGCTCTGGAAACTATAAAGTACTAAAGTAAGACATTACTTCTAAGTATAAAAGAAATGTGCTAGTATGGCTACGTCTGGATAGATTTTAGATCAAGAACCACCTTTCCCTCTCCTCTTCCCCCTCTCCTATTACCTACATTTTTTTTTAACTCCAACCAGACAAAATCTTCCATGTTTCCAACTGTGTCACATACATCTTTTTTTTTGCCCAAATACACATGTGCAAGTTCTAGAATGTCCTTGCCCTACTATTCATGAGATGCTTGCAAGGATGAAATCAAAGTCCACCTGAAGTCTCCTCTTATTCACCCTGGATTACTGCGACCTGCCTCTTTCTGATTTCCCCGGTGTGTGTGGGCTGCCCTACACTGGTGACTCCTGACACATGTCTCGGCGTGGACTTCCAGCTCTCTCTAGGTGTGTATGTGGCTCACCTGTTGAACCAGAACATAAGTGCTGAAGGTCAGATCCACTGCCACTGCATCCTAGGGTCCCTCAACGCATCTAGCACCCAAGTTTGCCTTAAATGGGCAAGCGTGAAATCTCAAATCTTATGCGGAGGTATTGACACAATTCTGTTCAACTGACAGATAACAAACGAGGAGGGGCAAAGAATCTGAAAAACAAAGAGGAAAAGAAAAGAGCACCCACCTCCTATTTCTTTCCCTTGCTACTCTCAACAGTTTCCTATTCCCCAAGTTTAAAGCCCTCCTTCCTTGACACGGTCTTGTCACTGGTGCTGGACAATTTCTTTACTTCCACGTCTGTAATTCCCTCCCTTCCCCTCCAGCACTGATGACAGCAGCAGCAGCAACCACAAAATATATTTTCCAAATTTTCCTTTCCTTCTGCCATTAGCTTTCAAGGCAACTGCTACTAAATAAACTGCAAACAACAGTTTGTCTGACAATGCCATGAAAACACAACCATGCTAACTAACCCATAGGGAGGGAAAGAGGTTCCAAGTCATATGCTCAGGGATCAATCAACAGTGAGAAACGCTGAGTAGTGAGTGAGGGGAGCAGGCGCGATGTGTGTTTTCTGAACACAGTCTGTCTCAATAAACAGGAAGTGCTAATTATGAGGAAATGAGATCATCCTTGCATGGAAAGAGAGAGACCTTAATGGTATAATTGCCTCCGAACATTTAAAGGTTCTGGAGGTAGGAAGTCTTCTTTTATAATCAATGAGAATCTTAGGTTTATTTGTAAAGCTTTCTAAATTACCTCTTGATGAGGGTACTAATTTTCTGATTATATTTTCACATAAACATTGCTCTAGAAGGTTAAAAAAATACAAACAAACCAACCAATCAATTCTGAACTAGTTTGCCTATATGTTACTTTTCAGTACAGCTTGCCATAAAGTAGGTTTTCATGGGAGAAATTTGGTTTGCATTGCTCAATAACCCAGTCTTTGGGTGTATTGAAAGTAAAATTTGTTACAAGAGGGAAATGGGAAATACGTGCTATATCCCATATTTGAAGTTATTCTTGGAGACACGATGACGGGCTAATAGCATTTGAAAACTGCAAATCTCTCTGCAGTATTGATACATATAATACCTGCCTCTTACGAAGTAAAAAGGTCACAGTTTTGCTGATATTGTGCTAAGCATGCAGGATATTTATGGCTACTGTGGGTATTTTACAACTTTAAGCTTTTGAGATTCAAACTTATGATATATTATATTGTAGGGCCAATGCAATCATCATTGTAAATGAAATTGTTTAACACAATTATTAACATGTTTGTATACTATAAATTAAAATATGCAAAATACATGAATATACATATATTAGTAAAAAGATGCTTTAAGACAAACTGATTCTCCAATTCAATTTGTAGGGAAGAGAGGGTCTGGTTATCCAATTTTTGGATGATAAATGGTCTCCTTTTCTGCTGTGTTGCTGCCTTTTTCTTGTTGATTAGCTACTTTAATGGCATATAACACCCTCCATCAGAGGACAGAATAGAGGGAGAGGCAATGAATTCAAACAAATCAATTCTTCTTCTTGTCAGAAGCTCTGATAAAAGAAGTCGGTGTGGGAGGAGGTAAAAATCTAGCTAAAACTAGCTAAAATTAAGGTCTTAAAAATGCATCCATGGATTTTACTTAGCTTAGCGAGCTACTACTGCACATTAGAATTGGGTGTTCAGCCTATTGGCCCATGTACCAGGGAAAAGGATAGTAACTGTACTAGAGCAAAGCATTTCTAAGGAAGGCAGACATTCTACACAGATAGGTTCAAGGTGAGAAAGAGCAGGATGATAGTGAGAGGTAGATTTTTAAATAATCCCTTTTCTTTCAATGTCTGCCCCCACATTCAGTTATCTGCTTCCTTATTTCTGGAGAATCACTAACAGAATGAAACTGGGAATTTCTCTCCATATATCCATGAGCATGGTTAAAACAAAAACTATTGGTAAAACCAAGTGCTGGTGAGGATGTGTAGCAACTGGAAGCTCATACTCAGCAATACCTCATATTGCTGCTAGAAATGCAAATTGATGCATCCACATTTGGGGAACTGCTGGTCCTTACATTATGACCCACATGTCCTTACATTTCTTACCAAATGACCCCAGAAATCCAATTCTAGGTAGCAACCCAAGAGAAATGGAGACATATGTCCACAGAAAGATTTCTAAATGAACGTTTAAACAACATTATTCAAATAGCTAAAAACTGGAAACAACCCATGTCCCATCAATGGTGAATGGATAAGAAAAATGTAGTATGTTCATATTCATGCAATGGAATACTAAACAGATTGGCACTGACAAACCTCAAACATGATGCTAAGTGAGAGACACATAAGATTACATATTATATCATTCCATGTATATGATATTTCAAAAAAATATAAAATTTTACATAGAGAGAGCGTATCAGTGGTGGCCCAGAGTTGGAATGGGAGTGGGGACTGGCAGTAAAGGCCACAAGGGAAGTTTTCAGGGTGATGGAAATATTCTAAATCTGGAGTCTATTGATGGTTGGACAACTGTATAACTTAATAAAACTCATGGAACTATAGTTAAATTGGCTGATTCTTAAGCTTGCTAATTATATTACAATAAAGTTATCAAAGATGAATAATGCTGGAAGAAAGCACTCAATATTGTGTTCAGTAAATGCAGTATAAAAAGAGCCATCCTGGAAGGCTGTCATTCAAGTTGCTCCAGAGAGGAAACCATTGTCCTCCTGGATGTACTGTTTATCAGCTAGACTTAAAGATGGATAACATGGAAACTGCAGAGTCCAGTATATCTCCAGGGAAATGGACATCAATGATGGGAGTGACTTCCCAGCCCAGAAAGAGTCAATGGAATAGACTGACAATTTGACTAGAGTTTATCCAGTGATACCCAAACCCAGCTAAACAAAAAAGGTACATGTTGGGTGGGTTGGGGTGGGCATGGAAGCAAGGGGAGAGGGGAGATTCAAGCAATGAAATAACGGACAAACGACAATTAGGAAGCCTAGCCTTGGCAGTATTGCTGGGAGAAAGAGCTTGACCCCGGGGAACATTGGGACACAATTAGAAAACCTTTCCCACCACTGCAAGAATAGACTGGAGATCCTGTTGAGCACCTTTCTAGTGAAATCTACTCCACTGAGACACAAGACTCTGTGCAGGAGGCCACAATGACCAAGTGTGGGACTTAATATCAGGGAGAGGAGGATAAAAGCCTTGAATCTGACTGTTACTTATGACTTTGGTCCAATAACCTAACCTTTACCAACTTGACCTAAATGATCCAAAGTAACAGGGTTAAAAACCTACTTACATCTTTGTATCAGGAACTAAATGAAGTACACAAAAGCACCGAGCACAGTGCCAGGCATAAAACGAGTCTCAATAAATGGGAACGTCATACAGTGTTCTGGTGAAGTCTAGTTTTGGAACCGGAAGGGCTGAGCCAGCCCTGGAACTCCATCAGCTCACCCTGTAATGTCTCTTCCAGAAGCTACGGTGATGGGCAACAACCCCTGCACCTGCGGCTACTCTTCCTCTCAGACAGCAGTGGTCTCATTAAAATCAAGTTTGGATGCACTACATTAATTTCCTCTTTTGGACAAGGTTATTAGTATGAAGTTGACAGAGCAGGAGAATGCGACACAGGATCTTTGATTCCAACAGGCACTTGATGAAGTCTTCCCTTAGCTATAAGATGGTGGGCTCTACAAGAGAAAAATTAAGAGTATTCGCAGCGGATCATACATCTACACCCAAAAGGTTTGATGAATGACTGTCACAGTGGGTAGCAGGTTGAATTCCACTGATTGAATCCCAAGGGCTCTGCCCCTGAATCTGTTTTATTCAGTATTTTTATTAATGGCATGGAAGCAGACATAAGAGGAAGGTTTATCAGCTTTTTCAATGACAGAAAGCTGTGAAGGGTATTTAATACAGTAATAGGCCAATGCAAAATTCAAAATTCCCTCAGCAGGCTGAAAGGCTAAGCTGACACCAGAAAGAGGCAATTTAACAGGGATAAATGTAATATCTGACATTACGATTTCAAAAGAAATCAACTGTGCATGTTGAAGATGGAGGCAGACACGGCCTGCTACAGTTCAGATAATACCCTGAGATTTTATTTGAACCCAGGAAGAGGTTTAGTACAAATACCGTAAGAGGAAGAGTCAGGCAGGGAAGGAAACACACAGATAGAAAATGACTTTACCAAGCTAATCACTCCCTTGCCATTATTCCCAAACTCTGGTGCCAGAAGAGGAAGTCCTGGTCAGGAAAATTTAGTGGGGAATTGGAGGGCAATCGGAAATCTCTGTCAGTCCATAATGATTCCCAGATAATGAAAACATTTTTTTTAATTAAGGTAATTTCCAAGGGCTGCATTAGTGGCTCAATGTTGCATATTTACATGATAAAATCTCAATTACCTTTAGATAATGAGATGGTGTTAAGTAACCTTAGTATAATGATATGCCTATAGAAAGTACGAAATTTTCACTTAATTCAGTTATTTAATCTGTGACTCTTATGGCTAAATGACATTCCCCCTCGCCAGTTGTTGCTGGAGACCTTATGTAATATGTATTACATATTCTTTCTAAATATATAACACATAATTTATATATAGAGGCAGAGTCTAAATATATATAATACATACATATAATATATGACAATATCTATCTGATATAATATAAAACATTTCTCCCTCCCTCAAGTGCAGTTTAGTGACGGTGCCTAACTCTGCCCTGCACGCTGGGACACTGAGTGGTTCTGAGGCAGCCCTGTCAAGAAGCCACGGCATTGCTGCAGAAGGCAGCTAGGGGGGCAGTGACCCCAGCAGCACCCCAGAAGGTTTTGCGCTTTATGACAAATTCCTAGGAGCAGTTGGTTGTCGCCACCTTTTCCACTAAAAGCAAAGGCTGGCAATATTAGCGCTCTAAAAGTTTCAGTTAAGATTCCTCAAGAAATTGAAAATAGAAATTCTATCCAACTCAGTTATTCCATGTTTAGGTATCTATCTGAAAAATAAAAATTAACTTGAAGAGATATATGCATTTTCCATGTCTTGGTGAGCATGTAAATGGGTGCGACTTTAATGGAAAACAGCATGTAGGTTCCTCAAAAAATTAAAAATAGATCTGCCATAAGATTGAGTATTTCCACTTCTAGGAATCTATCTGTAGAATATAAAAACACTAATTCAAATAGTGCTGTTTATTGCAGCATCATTTACAATAGCCAAGATCTAGACACATCCTAAGTGCCCATCAACTGATGAATGGATAAAGAAGAATTTGTGTGCGTGTGCGTGTGCGTGTGTGTGTGTGTAGATACATACATATATATATAATGGAATATTATACAGCTATAAGAAATACGAAACCCTGCCTTTTGCAACAACATGAATAGATGTGGAGGGAATTGTGTTTAATGAAATAAGCTAGACAGACAAAGACAAACACTGTACAATTTCACTCACGTGGTATATAGAGAAAACAAACAAGCAGATGAGCTAAATAAATTAAAAAAAAAACTTTGGACTATGAGCCCAATTAGTGGTTACCAGAAGGGAAGTGGGTAAAACTGGGACAAAATGATACAGTGAAGGAAAGAACTGGACTTTCAGTGGTGAACTTAACGCAGTATACACACGCTGATTCCCAATGACGTGTGCCTGAAACTTACATACTTTTATAATGCAATGTTACTTCAATAAAAACATTTTTAAAAAAGTTCCAGTTAATAGAGGTTTTACTATAAAGCGACCAGTTTGGGGGTGGAGGGTTGGACTTTTTAATTTTCTCTTCTATCCCTTCACCCAGACCAGTCATGATTCACAAGGCAAGGATAAGTGGTCACAGAGATGGGGCCACTCCAGCTGCTGTCTGTGCTGGTTCCATGCCACCCCCCACCCCCCGCCATTTTGGGAAGGAGAGGGACAGCCACGGTGGTGACTGCTGTAAACTGTCTTAGCGAGATGTTGAAAGAAGGGATGTTTCCGGGGGTGGAGGATTCTTTGGGGGCCAGAGCACTTAATCTGTGACAAAGTGGGACACTTTCTTCAGGTTCCAAAGGTATTTGAGCTATGACTTCTTTGGGGAATGTCCCTCACCTCTCCCCCACCTGGTGAACCCTCTACTTATCTTCTAGTAGTTAAGACCAACTTTGAACATTTGTTTGGTAAAAGAGGAAGTGTCTACTAACACCCTTGGGTGGCAGTAGGTGCTTCCACGTTTCCTTTCCTAGAACAAAATCTTCTCGAAGGCAGAAAAAAGTCTTATGCTCCTTGTATTCCTAGTAGGGAACATATCAGAAGGCGGCTAAAACAACACCCAAGCAGTCCACCAAAGGAGAAATCTCACAAAATAACGGCAACGGACCTTTTGAATGACAGTGACAGTACTTAGCAGTCTGCAAAAAATGCAGTAAATGAATTTTCTTTGCAAGCTTGTTGATCAAATTTATGAGCGCAAGACATAAAAGTGAAAAGAAGAACAATGCCTTCTAAAAAGTAGACATTGAACTTCCAAATGGAAAAGTAATGTCCCCACTTGCCAATATAATTCATATAATTTACAAGCATCCAAAGAAATCCAAGCAATAAACAATGCTTTAGTATTGGGTAGAAAATGGGGTTTAATATGTAATTGTCACTGAACTCGTTACCTACATATAATGTCATTCACACAGTGAGGGGCCATCCATTTTTTCACTTCAAAATGATTGTATTATTAAGCCGAGAGAAAACAAAATGATGAAAAACTGGTAAGTTACCCTTACCTTGTTCTAGAATGACAGTATGGAACATGTCATTAATTAACTAATATAAAATAATTTACATAGTAGGTACTTGATATTCATGAAGAGCATAATTAACGATGAAAACGTTATAGCATTAACATCACACCTACTGATTACATCAAGTTTCCCACCTATGCTTAAATTAAATCGTCCTGCAGTCTTTATGGAATTTAAGTCATTTGTAACTTTTGATGAAGAATTTAAATACCAAAGTTCACTTTCGATATATGAAAATGACTGTTATAGAACTATACTAATCTCAGCTTTCTAAGGAACTGACATTATCTCAGGCCAAATGCCTCAATGTTGAAATCCCACATTGTAATTCCTTGAGATGAGATAGGCTTCCTTTTCCCTGGCATTTCTTATTTTTGTTTAGGTTTAATCTCTTCTCTCATTAAGGTTCATAAAAAATGATATTTATATCCCATGAACATGGACAAAATGTGTTGAAGGCTCCCTGCGGGAAAACCATGAGCAGAGGTAAAAAGCATTGCGGGATCCTTAGCTCTTTAACTGCAGTCTCTCTTAAGAAATGTCGCATATGAGAAATGCTAATTAAGAAATCTAGGAGAAAAGAGATGCTACCTTTCCAAACACAGCATTTAAAAAACAAGTATTATTAACATGGTGGTTTTATGAAGCACTTGAATCTTATGTAAGTATAGCTTATTTTTTGCTCCCTAAAAAAAGACTGCATTTGGGCAAACCAAAAACTGAATAATTTAAATTGTGAGTTTGAGGGAAAAATGCATCTAGCTACGAATTTAATAAAATGCAACTTTTCAAACACTTTTTTTTCTATTTTATAATCATTTATATGACTATTTGCAAAATCTCTAGTCATGTAGGAACTGAAAAGATGGTTTTAATTTAAAATAGTAACACTGTACTCATTTATGAGGATTTTTGCAGGGAGAAAAGGTTTTCTAAACGATTCATCTCAATATAAAAGGTCTTGAATTCGACAGTATTTTTACTTAGAATTTGAATTTATTCTTTAGAATGGCCTCCTGGCTAACATCTTGTCATTACACAAGGTCAAATAGATGTATGCTTCTAGTTAATTTGGATTGACTGCTAAGCAATTTATTAGGAAGCTGGAGGATCTGAATTGATCATTAAGAAAACAGAACAAATGGGCTTTGTCTGATTGTTCAGGTTACCTTATGATTAAATCATCATGCCTGCAGAAAATCTGCTTGACTTCCAAATGGGGCAAAAAGCCACCTCCACGACATGCTTACTATTTAGGACCCTCGTTTAATTTAATAATAAAAAAATCAATTTTCAAAAACTCAGCATTAAAGCATCTTTTGTTGCTCATGTCTTTGTTGAATCACCTCTCAGGAAGTGGAAGTTTCTTGCTACCACACTTCCTGAACTGTTGTCCTATTGCGACAACCAGAGACCTTTGGAAAGATGACGAACTTGGGGATTAAATACCAGAAATTAGAATTACCCAGTTTCCCTTCGGCAAATACTGTTCCAAGTGCTCCACTTGATCTTTGATTAAAAATTAGGCAGAAATTGGGCCTCCCTGGTGGTGCAGCGGGACCACTGCGCTGTGGCGCTGTCGGCAGTGGCGACGCGAGTTCGACACCCGGACGGGGAGAATCCCACATGGTGCAGCAGACCTCTCCTGCCTCGTCCGCTGCTCCCCTCAGCAGTTTATTTCCGTCAACTGCCTGTGCTGCTCCTCACTCTGTCTCTGGTGAACCCTCTCGCCGCCCCACGCCTCTGGCCTGTACCCCAGCTTATACCCCATGCATAAATAAATCTTTTTTTTTCTGATATATATTTTTATTGTTATTTATATCTTTTACATTTTGTATTCCCCTTGGGTAACCCACCACCAATTCACCCGTGATCCATCTCCATGGTCCCTTGTGTTCTTTTCTACTCCATTTTGTGCCCTTATCCTCCCCCTCCCTCTACCCCCCCAAGTGTCTCTCCTATTTGGTTTCCCTATAGTCCTGTTATAAGTGAAACCATTCGGTATTTTTCTCTTTCTTTCTTTCTTTTTTTTTTTTAATAATGATGTTCTCAAGAACTGAGAAATTTTTTTTTTTATTTATACATACAAGCTGGGGTACAGGCCAGAGGCGTGGGGCGGCGAGAGGGTTCACCAGAGACAGAGCAGGGAGCAGAACAGGCAGATCAGAAATACACTGCTGAGGGGAGCAGCGGGCAAGGCAGGAGAGGTCTGCCGCACCATGTGGGATGCTCCCCGGCTGGGCGTCAAACTCGCGTCGCCGCTGCCGACAGCTCCACAGCGCAGCGCTTAACCGCTGCGCCACCGGGGAGGCCCATTTTTCTCTTTCTTTCTGGCTTGTTTCGCTGAGTATGATCCCCGCTAATTCCATCCATGTCGCTGCAAATTGCATGTGTTTATCTTCTTTGAATGCTGAATAGTATTCCATTGTGTGTACGTACCACATCTTCTTGATCCAGTCATCTCATAAATAAATAAATCTTTAAAAAAAATTAGGCAGAAAGTTTCCTTTGGAAGTCTGCATTACTTTCCATGTAATGTAGATGATGGAGATCACAGAGGCCACATTTAAGGAGGGGACGGGGGATGATTTTCTCAACTCTCTCTGCCCAGTCTACCAATTCTTCCATCTTCAGAGCATCCGTGTTCTCCAAAACCTAACCTTCCACCGAACAAGTGAACATCGTTTTACTAAGTGCAAATGCTAATTACTTTTGCTACTTAAAGTACGAAACGCTAAAGAGAGCTTATTAAAGAACCACAGCACGATTTATAAAAGTCGGTCACTGTGTCCTTGACAGAATTGTCACAGCCCTTGTAGTTCCAGATCCCGACTCAGAGTCACGTCTTGTGCTCATAGCACAAAAGCAAACACACACTGAAGGCTGACTGTGTTGATGATGTGACATTGTTAGGAGCACATGGAAATGAATGGGACTTAACTAGCACCTCAAAGAGTTCCTGGTCTAGTGGGAAAGCAAGGAGTTACTAGATAAAGTGACAGAGGCTCCAAGCTAGTATGTTTAGCATTATGAAAGCACAGGGCAGAGAGTGACAACCTCTGCCCTGGGGAGAGGCTACATGGCCCAGGAAATGGGTTTTCAGAGATGAATAGGAGTTTTCTAGGTGGTGGACTAAGGGAAGGGATTCCAGGCAGAGATGTCATTTGCAAAGGTGTGCAAGAACATGAGAGCACAATATATCTATTTATGGTTTTAAAATTTTGCTTATGTCCTTATTTATTTTTGGCAAGAGATAATTATATTTTGGTCAGTGGAGGAACAGGAAATTGTGAAGATGGGATGCAGCCGTATTTAAGGACATTTTAAAAGAATGGTCTTCCAACTTAATTCATTAGACAATACATGTAAAGAGCTTAATAAAATGCCTGGCAGAGAGTGTGTGCTCAGTAAATATGGGCTGTTTTTGTCATGTTGAAATCTTCCAGAAACCCACCAACATCTTATAGAAGGGAAAGAATGAGATCAGAGTTGGTTTATAACAATAAACCTCAAGTCAATATTGAGAATGAAGTGGAGTGAGGAGAAACTGCCATAGACAAATACACTGAAATAATTCGAGTGAGGATGAGCCTTGTTCACGACTATATTCCCAGAGTTCAGAAGAGTGACTTCACGTAGTAGGTGCTCAATAAATAGCCATTGAAAGAATAAATGACTGACAACAAGAGGAGGAGAGGACAACAAGAGGACTGACAACAACATAAATCTCAAATCCTCCATAAATCTCAGGATTTGAGATTTATGTTGGTAGAGAAAGGGCAGGGATGATGAGTATTGAATGTAGGTGGTAAGGGGTGGTGGTGGTGGTGGTGTAAAATGGTTTACAGCATTTGGGAGAATGCTGTAAAAGGAGGAACAGGTTTGAGAGGGATGACAGGGCTCTGTAAGTACCACCCTCCATGCAGCTTCCCTGGAGTGTTGAGAAAATGGCCAAGGACCCTCACCCAGGGGTGGTGCTAGGAGTTTACTTGTTACTTTGCTTAATCCCCAAGCACGCTGTAAGAGCTTGGTATTGCGATCCCTCTTTATAGGTGGGGAAATAGAGGCTCAACATAACATTTTAACTTGGTGGCAGAAACCAGATTAAAAATATACACCTTTCTGCCACAAAGCCTGTGCTTCTATCACTCTACCATATTGCCTCCCTTGTTAAAAATGAACATTTGAAATATGGTACGTCCCATATTCAGAAAGCTTCTGGTGGGGAAAAAAGGGAGACTTCGCAAAGAAATCCATGCATAATTTTTGTTAACTTTTTCTTCATTAATACCCCAAACCTGTCTTCCTCATTCACAGCTACTGTGAGGAACCAGAAAAGATGCGAACATTTCTGGAAAAACGTAAAGCATTCTATAAAAACAGGGTGACACCAAAACAACAACAACAACAACAACAACAAAACCCCACAAAGCAAGTATGTTCTGATTCTTGATAAGGAATTCTAGAACAGTGCAGAAGACGACGGGGGCTGGAGGCACCGTGTCAGGATGGCTGGCAGAGGCATCTGTCCAGCTATGGTTCGGAGAGCTGCTGAGTTGTTTTCCTATCTCTACGGGTCAGTCTTCGAAAATGTGAAAGCCTGGATTTGAGGTTCAGGAAAACTCAGTTTCCAAGGTCACAGCGTCTGCAACTCTATTGCTCTTTATCCTTTTCTCAAAAATCCCTGGTCCTCAATACACTTGAATTAGTATCACTTGTGCCTGCAAAACTCCCTCAGGGGCTGGCGGGGAGCAAGTGATCTTGGTGGGATGTGCTTTCTCCTCGCGCTGGACAGAGACTGAAACCATCATTAAGGCGCGTGGGGAGTATGGTGACAGGTTTCTCGTTCCCACCCCGAAACAGGCTCGCTGAGCAGAGGCTGCACCTGCTTCTTGGGGTGCCACGGTGCCTACGGGGAAGGGGTCCCTGTCACTGAACTGCTTGCTGTTTCCAATCCTTCCTCTGCCCCTCAAAGGGGTGGCTCCTGCTCCTCATTCACTCTTAGCTTGGACATCGGCCCCTCAGGGGTCTCCCACGCACCCTGCCATGGCGGTAGGTCCTTCCTGCTGCTTCCTATTCTTGCACTCTGTTCATTTTTCACATGCCTCTTTCTAAAACTGACGAGCATGCATTTGCTTGTTGCATACCTTTGCCTCCCTCCACACTAGAGTGGAGGCCCCATGAGGGCAGGGCGTGCTGATGCTTCAGACCAGCACAGATGGGCCTTCCTGCTGAAGGCCAGTAGGATTTATCTGTTGTTTAATGAACAAACGAGACTACCCCTGAGAGGGTGAGAAAAATGACAGGAAAGCAGAGGGCCACTCCACCCCTGGGTGCCTCATTCCACAGGCGCAGTTAACCCCGGGCAGCAGCTACCAAGCAGGGGCTGGCTCACCAGGGACGGAGGCCAACCCTCTGGTCTTGCTGGCAAGACAGGCCAACCAAATCAGCTGACTGGTCCACCCAAGGACCAAGGAGAAGCACATAAACACCACTATGCCTCAACCTTGGAGTAGTTTCCTTGTTCTCCTAGTTAGATATGCATGGTACATAAAAATAATCATGCAGACAGAAGGACTCGCAGTTGCTCAAAGTAGACCAGGAAAGCGCTCGCACCGTCAGTGGGAGGTGCGACTGCAGGGGAATCAGGAATATGCCAGGGGTGGAGATGGAAACTACTCCAGGAAATGGTACTGGAGGAGCCATTTACATATTTTCAGGCATGGGAGGTTCTGGAACTCCCTACATTTCTACCACTGAAATACATTCTTAAGACTTAAAATGAGTAGATGCTATGCAGTGAAATGACTGGAAATCCACAGAAGACTGGCTTATGGGGCAGGCTTGATGCATAAATGATCACATCAGATCCTTATCACCTGGGGGGGAATATTATCCCCTCATTTTACAAATGGGGAAGCAGATCCAGGTAGGTTACACAAGCAAGTCCATCTCTCAGCTTTCAACGCTGGCCCCTTCTCTGCCATGGAGCTAGAGGAAGGCAAGGTGACAGTTGCGAACAGGACCACACAGTCTCTAGTGCAATGGCATATCCTACATATTTTTACACACCTTTAGATACCAGGGAAGAATCTCTGACAGTATAGCATGCAAAATTGGGGTTTCTGAGAGATGGGGTATATTTTCCACCTGGAAACAGAGTTAGGGAACAAGGGTTTTACTTTCTCTGTGCAAATGGAAATGACTGGGAATATCCTCTATTTCCCACTAAATAATCTTCAGTCCTACTGAACCGTTCTCAGCTTGTTGGAAACTCTCTATGAAGTCTCCAAATACTCCTCTTTCAGTAAATATCTTCTCTGACAATTGTAAGAACAGTCCATGCATTCTACAGCCCAGCTAGAGTTTTCAAGAGAATGGAAATATGTAGGAACCATATTTATATAAAACCTGCTCTTCTGATGCTACATTTTGCTGATCTGCTTCTCCCGAAGGCTTCAGCGCCTTAAATGTGTTCACATGTCATTCCCTGATGCCAAATGTGCTTATCTGTTGATTTTTGAAGGTAGGAGCATATTCTGGAACATATTTAATTTTCTGAGGTTGAAAATAGTCACTTCTGTTTCTCCACCCAAACTAGGTGGTGTACCTGGTATACCGTAGGCACTCAGTACAATACAGTATTATAAGAAAATAAATGGAGATTGCTTTTTTCATAATTCTACTCATATATAATTTGGATTGCATTGACTGAAAAGCTGGGACTGTCTATAAATGACATAAATATATCATGAGGGTAAAGTTTGGAAAATGGGGATCAGAAGCTGGCTAGTGATATAATTTAAAAACAAGGCTTTCAAATACTTTTGAACTGCAAAAGCTTTTGCTGCCCTTCCCATCTCCTCTCTAACACTGACATTGTTGTGTGAACTTGGTGTCTCTTTTCAATGAGTCAGTTCCTTGGGACCCCTCATTAGGGAGAATGTCAAGTTTACTCCCTCCAGACGAGCCAGTGGCTTTCCTCAAAAAAACCTGGTTAGATGGGCCTGTGCTTTGAAGTCCAGAAGGGTGTGATGCTCTGGGACTCGATCATCCTGACTTTCGGGAAGAGTCTGCTCTTGCCTGGGCGTTGATGTTCTAATTGAGTCACTGCTTGTCCTTTGTCATATGTTCAACACAGGAAATGCTTCCAGTAGATCTACGAAGGGGTATTATTGCCATATCCCTTTCACAGATGAAGAAACTGGAACTGGGAGAGGCAAAGACCTTCCCTGAGTCAGTGTCCGAATATTACAGGGAAAATGTTCAGCCTTCCCTTACAGCCAGCGTGCTGTTACTCCTTCTGCTTCAAAAATAAGCAGAATTGTGAAAGTTCACGACTTCATGGCTTACGTGCTTGACTTTGGCTGATTATGTAGAGCTACACTGTGTACATCATAAAAACAAATTATTTACTAAGCTGTGATGGATCAGGCCTCCCCTGTGTCCCCAACTGCTGGTGCATGCACCTCACAGAAAACATCTTTCACTAAGGACTTACTTAATGTACATTTGCAGTCTTCCTCTGAGACAGAGGGCAGGCAGTGACTCAATTAGAAAACCAAGGCCCTGGTGAGAGCAGACTCTTCCTGAAAGTCAGGATGATCGAGTCCCAGAGCGTCACCCCCTTCTGGCCATCAAATTGCAGGCCCATCTGATACCTTTAATATATCATAAAATGAGGGGATTTGATGTGTGTGCACCTCCACTGTGATGTGTTCAGCACAGGCGTAACGAACGCCGCCCAGCACTTACGCTTTGGTCTTTACCACGACAGTGAGGACAGTGTGATTATTTGCCTCTTTCGTCTGCAGGGCAGGCAGACTCACGTAAGATGAGGATAAAGGAGAGCATGCTCAGAGGCAGATCTGAATAATCTCTGCACGCCGAGGAGGACAGATGCTCACCACTCGCGAAGACCAAAGAGGAAAAGCCAAAACCATTTTGCAAGCACATTGTCTTCTATGTCTAGAGGAATCATTAGGAAGCTGGCATCAAAAGAAGTTTATACTAGAGAACACAAATGATGTGGTAGGACATGATTGCATGTTTGTGAAGTTCCACCTCGTGAGAGCAAAGCCAGATGATTTCTTACACATTTGCTCACATAGCAACTATATGAGAAAGTCAATTAATGAAGACCCAATGAGGAAGACGTGGCCCCTGCACAGAGTATATTCTTAACCTGACGGAGCATGGAGGTCCACAAGGAACTACCCTGCCAGCTGTGATTAGTTCGAGAGTGAAAGCAACAGGCCGTGGAGGCACCAAAGATGAAGCAGCTATCTAAGTGGAGGAGAGAGATGAGGATTCTTAAATGAGGTCTTGGAGGACATGCAGGACACGAACAGGGAGAAAGGATGCGCTTGGTGCGCTAAGAACTGAACAGGGGGCCTCCCTGGTGGCTCAATGGGTGAGCGTAGTGCTGTGGAGCTGTTGGCGGCTGTGGTGTGAGTTAGATGCCTGGCCGGGGAGATTCCCACATGGTGCAGCAGACATCTCCTGACTCACCCGTTGCTCCCCTCAGCAGTGTATTTCAGTCAACCTGCCTGCTCTGCTCCCCCACTCTGTCTCTGGTGAACCCTCTAACTGCCTCACATCTCTGGCCTGCACCCCAGCTTGTATGCAAAAATAAAGTAAGTTAAAAAAGAACTGAATAGGGTGTGAGCAATCTCTAGAGAATCACAGATACTCTGAAGCTGACCCCAGCAGTGGGGGCCTGGGGTGACACTGCAGGAAGCCTCACAGAGAAGAGGAGAGAAAAATGGGTGGGTTTTGGAGAGGGAGGGTGGGGATGGATCTAGAACACAGACAGGATGGTTAGGATAGGAGAGAAGGGAGGTCAAACGTCTGAGCAAGCGAGTCTGAGTGTTGCTTGGGGAGGTCTAGAGATGGAAAGGCAGCAAGTGTTTGGTTGTTTTTATGGAAATGACTGTACTGAGGTATGACTGACAAGTAAAAAGTGGTATGTATATTTACTGCATACAACTTGATGAGTTCGGGGGATAAGTACACACCTGTGGACCACTAAAATCGCTGCCATAATCATATCCATCATCTCCAAAAGCTTCCTTTTGCCCTCTGGGAATAGGTTCTATGAGAACAGGCCTAAGAGCTTCGTGCTGTTGGTGTCAATGTCACGGAGTGAGAGAATGAATGAAGGTGACGTGGGTAGAGGCTTACGAAACATCAAATACAAATTTAAAGGACTATTGATGGGGATCAGTTAACACTAAAAGAATGAAGGCAAAGTTTCTCATCTCAAGGTATTTGCAGTTTGTTGAGGAACCGGGTAAGGACATCATACATCTTTTCAAAGCAGGAAGTTAAACAAGTATTCATAAATAAGGTGTTCAGAGGGAAAGGAATGCTTACATACTGCTTGAGAAAGAAGCTTGCAGCTCTATTTTGTGTAATATATTATGGTGTTTCCTAATTTTTTATCAAGGATGTTTTCTCTCCTTCATGTTAAAAATATCTTAGCTGCCTATGTGACAATTGTTAGGCTTTTGATAGTTTTTAAAGTTCCTGACAATATTTGGCACACAGATGGATCTGGGCAGTTTTAATAATTCCACACACTTTCTACTTTCTCCCCGCACCTCTGCCCTACCCCACCCACTGCAGGGGTCTTCAGGCGACCATTTGGGACCAACCGCACTGTAGGGCTCCTCAAGCAAACAGGGTGATTAGAGAGAATTTCACCGAGAAGACAGCATCTGACTGTAGCCCAAAAAGCAAATTTCTCAATGAAAAAGCATGGTTCAGAGTAGGAAAGGTTGGAATGAGCACAGTTTGTTCAGAGGAAAACTGGCCAGCTGAATGCAAGGAAACTTCCTTTAGCAGTGCTGCTCCCAGCCTTAAAGCACTGCTAAAAGAAGTTTCCTTGCATTCAGCCAGGTTGGGGTGAGAATCTATGTCTTCATACTTTGCTAGGGTATCTGGCCTGGGCAATCGGAGCCCTAAAGCAGAGGGAAGGAACTAAGCACAGCCTGAATCACGTCTCCTAATCTTCCTTGAGGAAGCAAGTCTTGTGAGCCAGCTGCTTCCTGTGGTTCAAGACAGGAGCAGATATGGTCATTTTTACTAAGGACTCTCCCCACTTCTTTCAGGGTTACTGTCTCTTGCTGGGACCTCAGCTACGTGAGTAAATGCTTATCTTCATTGACTTTTATTTGCTAAAGAATGTTGTGTCTAGTTGTGATGCCTTTTGCAGAAGACATTCTCATTCCCATGAACTCATTGGGTTTGTAAAGAAGTAAGGGCTGGGTTTTGCAAGAGCTTTTGGGTCTAATGCCAGGCCTTCAAATTGCACAACTAAGAATGGACACTAATGGGAACTCAAGTTACTAACGACTTCAATAGGCTATTCATACATGTGAGGGTATCAGAACCCAAGTCTTCAAAGAGAAATATTTTGAAAATTCTCACTGGTTTCTGGCAAGAAGGGCAAATCCTGATTTTTCAGCTCTTCGTAAAAATAAGAAAAGGCTAACAATTTAAACCTGGGCATTACTCAACTATTTAATAATGCCAACAAATGAATTGAATTCCAGTGTAATTCACTGTGGGGAGATTAAAGGAAACCTAAGAACTACAAATAAGCCATTATGAACAGTTTATAGTGATTGAACACATGAGCTGTGATTAATAATGAATCAGAAGTAAAGCTCTGAATGACAACAAACAGAAAGGATTTGTTAGATTAAGAATCTTATCACAAAAGTATAATTTGGATGTTGATTCAATGTTTTCAGTGGTAACAATAGGGAAAATGAATGATCTTTTATGCAGTGCACTTTACTTGATCAAATTCAAATGGAGAATGTATGAGACAGCACTGAAATCAATACACCCACGAGATACAAAAGTATAGAGAGGTCTTTTGAACGAGTGACTTTTATACATTCTATTTTTCTTAAGATCACTGTCAACAAAATGGAAAAAGCTCCATATATATATATACCATATATATATATACCATATATATATTTTTTTTTTTTTTTTGGGAAACAGGCTTTATAGTCTTGTTTATATTTGTTCAACATCCTGACGCCTTGATTTGTGACAAAAACATCTTCCCATCCATATTTTGGGCTTACATTATCTCTGTTACACAGGAAATCATTTATGGCACAAAGAAACAGAAGTTAAATTGAACTGACTTTATAAGCTGCAGTAAGTACAGCTCCCAGAAACAAATACAAATGGAGTGAACAGTTCTTACCATATGCTTCACGTAGGCCACTCACGTTTTCCTTCACTCCACGATGATTTTAAAAACCTGTTCTGTTAATGTATGTCTGCAATTTCCGCAATCTGAAAGACTTAAAGACCTCTGCATTTTCACTGTCCTGTATCTCCTAGTACGTAGTTTTGCACCTGGTTGCTGACATCGATACTGAAATATATTCTATGAACAGGGGCGCTGGGAAGGGACCATGATATCTCACGGGACACAGACGCTCTCCTGCCCCAGCTCTCCACCTACTTGGGGACTCTCAATTTTAAGATGCCATGCTTATATTTCCGTAAGTCTGACCCTTTGTTGTTTATCTCTGCTCCTCAGGGAGGCGAGTATGCCTTGGGCTCCCCAAATGAATACTGATGTCTTCATCATTCATTTTTTAAAATTTCTGTATCTCCTTGTTAAGTGTGTCCCTTTATAACAAAATAAAGTATGTCTAAATCTGAAAAACAAAAAAACAAAAAAAACGAAAAAAAACCCCAAAAACCAAAAACAAACTTGATACGGAAGCACACACAGCCCTCACTTAAAATATGCACACAATTAGAAGGGAAAAAGAACAGGAGGCTGTAGGCTTGTCAAAGGAAGAAGAGCCACATGTTGTCGGTGGGGCCTTGAAAAGATTTCCACAGAATGCTTCTCCTCTAAAGGCCTGAAAACGAGAATTGCTCTCATCTGCCCTTCACTGGCGTGTGTGTGTGTTTTTAAGAGGTGAGGGGGCAACAGGTACAGAGTGAAAGGATTATTGACAGACTGTGGCATTCTGAAAGCCTCACCTCTCAGTCCATCTATCCCACCCCCTCTCCACTTAGGCAGGAAGAACCCAAACTTCATGCTGTATTCTCATTGCATGTTACGACAGCTTGTCTCTGAGAACTCCTGCTACATGATTTCCAGCTCTCGGTGGGGTCGTGTTTCTACAGATGGATCAGGCTCTGTACCCTGCCTTGAGCTCTTCTCATCTCAGTTTTCTGGGAGGCTTTCTTTGAGCGTAATTTCTGATATGAAGGCAAAACTGACTTTAGTGTCTCCGCAGAAAAAGGAAAAAGGAGGAGGAGGAGGGAGACGAGGAGGCGGGAGAGAGAGGGTGTTGCTTATTTAATAGATGATCCTTGTTGCTTGCTGTTTTTCTAATGGGTCCACAGGGCTCCTCCATACTCTGTGGAGATGGGACAGTCTTTGGGAGAGAGAGATGTCACCAGCTTCAGCAAATGACCCAAGACCCACGGTGACGGTGGATGGACTTAATGTGATCGATCGGCTGATGTCACCGGTGGGAGGACTTAATGTGATCGACTGATGATGTTTGAAAAATAAACATTGCCCAGCTGTGGATAGCACCAGGGCAAAATGGTCCACAATAATTATCTTTAAAAGCTGAAATGGTTTTGATTCTAAGGCATAAAGTTTTACACTGATTTCCAGTTGGAAGATATTCATAAGACATCAGAGCTGGCATAAACTCTGGTGATGACTAGAAGAAAAAGCTTTGAAGGTTGAGGGAAGTGAGATTCAGAAGGTGCCCTGTTCAAGGTCACCCAGAGTTAACAGAGAAGCCGGGAGTGAATCTGGGGGCT
Source organism: Scalopus aquaticus (assembly GCA_004024925.1). Lineage (NCBI taxonomy): Eukaryota > Metazoa > Chordata > Mammalia > Eulipotyphla > Talpidae > Scalopus > Scalopus aquaticus. Next base: position 17,405 of record PVIJ01010821.1, on the reverse strand, counting down.
TCTGAGTTTTGATATGCTGCCTTCTACTGTACATCAGAGTTTCTGAGATTTGTACTTTGAAAGAGAATGACATAAAGTAACACTGTTGTTTTGGGGTTAGCTTTCTCTTCCGAAAGATGATTAAAAAAATAACTCTGACCTTCCTGTTTCCACATGCTTAAAATGCTATTAATATTTTAAATCCCATTTTCTTTCTTCTTAAAATTCAGTAATGATTTTTGAGAGACACATTTGCTGTATCAATTTCTAAAGGTTAAGAGTTTGTGTCAGTTCTCGTTTATTCTACAGCGGTTTTAGTTCTCCCTCGTGTAATTGACTTTGGTGTGGTTATGCTGACACCAAAGTTTCCTTTTCTTAAAGTAAAACGAATGGCTTGACCTTGACATGGTATGAGAACACAGGCTCTCGGGTCAGTCAGACTGAGTTCAGACTCACTTCCTGGTGGTATAGCCTCGGGAGTGTGGAGACTCAGGGGAGAAATACCCCACCCCTCTTGGCTCTTCTTGAGTTGGATGAGCCATGCAAACAACATTAGACAGTTAGCGAAGGAAAAGCAATCAATGTAATAGCATACATAGGAAGAGTGGACATGGCTCTAAGTTCGAAAGCACAGCATCGTGGACTGGTGATATCTACCCTGCCTTGAGGGACGTGGGGTATCAAGCAGAGAGAGGAGGAGATTCCACATGCCAGACAAGGAGGGAGGCATTAGCTTATCCTAGCTCTGATAGTATAGGTGAGGTTCTTAGCGAGGGAAGCTATGTTTGTTGATGAAGTGACAACTGAATGAGACCCAATTACAACCGACATTCTTCTAGGTCACAAAAGGGGGAGCAGTGATTGCTTCTTCTATTAGGAGAAGGGTAGAAGCTTAGTACATGATGATCTAGTCTTCCATGAGGGAAGGGTGAAGTGGTTAGGCAAGGACAAAACCTTCTAGCCTCCAGAAGCCTCACTGTTCTCAACTCAAAATAATCCACATTCTTTAAGCAATGGTAACCCTCACCTCCTGAGGCTCCTAGGGTGACGACAGACCCTGAGATCCCAGAAGGTGACAAGAAGCTGCTGTGGGCACAGGGACACTTTGGGGGAGACTAACCCCATGAGAGAGTTATTTGAACTCTGCATTTTAGTGTTCGTCTCTATTGAGTGGAAATAAGAAGTCCTTTCTCAAAGGGTTGTTTAGGTGAGAGTTAAATGAGCTGGTATTTGCAAAGCACCTAAGCAGTGGCTGGCACACAGTCAGACAACCCAGTCAACAGCTTTATCATTAGGAAAGAAAAACTGAAAAACAATTTTATGTAATTATTTATATTAGTGGGAACTCAGCTTCCCAACACACTATAAGAATATGAAATTTCATCACTAAATGTGAATAGACATTTTTATACAAATTACTTTGTTCAAATAATGTAATTTAGCAATGATTGACTTTTGGGTAATTGGGGATATATATTGTATTAGTAGGAAGAAGCTTGGCAGTCTGAAAATGTGTGTTTTGCAAAAGATATAACCCAGAGTACAGAATCTCACTCTCAAGCATGAATAATTCATAAAAATTCACATCCATTTCTCCTCCCTTCCCCCCACCCAACCCTTAAAGCCCAAAAGCCACCCCTAAGCCCTAAAAAAGGTCCAGGGTAGCATGAACCTTTTATACATATTCAAGACTAAAAACATTCAGGGTTTTGAGATGTGACGTGCAAAAAGAGCATTTTGATAGAGAGATGTTTCCAAAGGATTTTTTTTGGTCTCAATATGAAATGATTTCTACCACAGACAATTGCATGTGATGCTGCAAGACTGTCCCTGCATGAAAACAGACCCATCATTCAACATGACCTCTGAAACATTGACAATATGTCTCCACAGCCTAAAGCCCCTCCACAACATTGGGCATTCTCACCGACTCAGGTTTTCTACTGTTTGGATCGGGAGACCCTCAACACAGAGACAAGCTTAGGAAAGACACTTTCGAGAATACAAGTCATTCCAGTCTTGCCCAGCATAATAAAGCTGTTCCACTCACCGAGTGGACAGTAGAGTTCACCCCCTCGGTCTATTAGCAAATGTTTATTAACCATAATGACTGATAATAAAGAGGTTCTGCCCTCTCTCACCTAAGAAGAACAAAACAGCAGGGTTTTCCTGCTGCTCTGCAGGATGGCAGCCCGGGCGACCTCGGAGCTAACAGGCTCTCTGCAGGCAGTGGACAGGAGACACCAACTATGCAAATTGAGTACTGATGCTCCTTATCAGCTACAAAATGCAAAAGGCCCCTGAATGTGAGCCAAGGGAGGCATTTCTATGCGCAGTGCTTTGTCAGATGGAGACCCGCTTAGCAGCTTGTGGTATCACACTTTTCATTCCTTTAGGGGGTACGTGAAAATGATTTGTTCATCTCCTTCTTCTGAAGGAGGGGTTGAGGAAAGGGTGTTTGTGGTCTGCGTTCAATGTGAGGGGGAGGAGGAGAAGAGGGCAATCGCAGATATAAATAAAATTTGTTATTCTTATGTCAACTTGGCTGAAAGATAAACAAAATATGTTGTTTTCTCATATCAACTCTAGCCCATTGACAACTAACTGGAAAAGAAATAAACTTGGCCATGAGCTAGTGAGGCACAAGATGCTGAAGTTACTGGAACTGGAAGGGTTTTGGAGGTAAGGAAATAGTCTACAAATATTAGTCAAATATTAGATAGGAAGTTTACTGTAATGCAAAGGTTAGGTCAGTATCTTTTAGTGGTTTGCATTAGCTACACGTGCAGGTATTGCACCAGATTTATCTTAAAAGTGACTTCATATTGGAGGTGATCTGGAAGCATTCAGAGAGTCACGTCATCAATGTCACTACTTCAACAGCCATTGGGGTCAAGAATATTCTCCCCCAAACTCTATGGTGCTCAAAGGAGTCAACTATCTTTACTGTTCCCCCAGTAAGAACTGACCCAAAAGAGGTGCGTGGCCCAACTTGGCTGGGCCACAGCGTCCAGGTACGTGCTCAAACATTGTTCTGGATATTCTTATCAGGTTATTTAGGGGCGAGATTAACATGTAAATTGCCAGACTTTGAGGAAAGTAAATCACCCTCCAGGATGTAGGCTGGGCCTCAGGTCAATCAACTGAAGACCCGAATTGAACAAAAGATAGATCTCTTCTGAGCAAGAGGGAATTGTGCCAGCAGACAACCTTTGGAATTGATCAGCAACACTGCTGCCCAGGGTGATCCCCTGATGGGACGTGAACTGAAGATATTGACTTGTTGGCCTCCATCATCATGAACCAATTTCTTAAGATAAATCTCTACATATTCACATTCTGTGTGTTTCTGTTTCTCCAGAAAACACAAATGCCCAATAAAAGTCTCTTGACTGATGACTGAAAATTGCTGGGCTGTTTCCTTCTATCCTTCCAAGGCTCACCCTGACTCAGTAGCTTGCTGTTTGACCTCACCCAGACGTCCATTCAGGTCTTTATTTCCCCACCATTTATCCTGTGCATGATCCCACTTCCTTCCTTATCCGGATAAATTTCAGGCTGCTGCCTCCACCTTCCACATACTCCTTCCCTTGTCTTTACCCGCCCTGGTCTTACAAATCCTCAACCTTAATCAAATCAAGTGTTGTCTTTTCATCCTCATGGGGCTGCCTTTTGCTGGAAGAAAGTCCTGCCACTACGTAGCCAAGACAGTCACTTCGGCAGGCCCTCTGACAACTCAGAACACCTTTCCTGGTCGGTTGTCAGGCCCTAGCTCTACTCCTATACGCACTGCTTTTCTCAGGTCCTCCATCTCAATCTTGAGACTCCTGCTCTTACCAGTTGGAAAATGTGACCAGTGAAACTCATTGCCTTCCCCATTTCCTATTCCTCTTGTCTTCTCCCATGTTTATCAATTCTCCACCTTTCTCCATTCATCTGCCCAAATCAGAAGAAAACTAGGCATCACGTACCCGTCTTTTCTCATCTTCCATCCTAATATGCATCCTGTTTGCATTCAACAAATTGTCAGGTGGGTGTCTTCAGGGTGTAACTCCCCAGGTTCCTTTGCCATCTGGGTGATCACACCTTATCCTAACTCACACTATGTCTACTAAGTAGCCGGCCTTCTTCTAGAACTGGGGGCATCAGAGTGGACAACCAAAACCAAACTTCTCCTGTCCTCTAGGAGCTTATATTCTAGCAAGGGAGAATGATCATAAACAATAAAAAACATAAAAATAATTAAGTTTACACAGGAGAATAGCTGACACAGAGAAAAACAGGTGTCAGGAATTTGGGTGCATATGGGGAGGTGGTGCATTTTAAACAGTTTTTAATGAGAAGGTGGCACTGGAATCTGGATTCAAGAAGATTAAGAGACAACCGCAGAGGTATCTGGTGCAAACCATTTCAGCCCCAGGCCTGCGGCAGGAAGATCCCTGACATTAGCTTACGGAGCAACAAAGCAGCGGGTGTGGCTGAGCAGACGCATCGTGCTCCTTCATTTATAGCAGGTGGATGAACCCCAACCGCCCCATTTCATTGCCGTCTTAGTCCAGGTTGTAGTCCTTTCTCACCGGCATGCATATGTTGGTTTCCTAGGTGATTTTCTTATCTGCAGCTCCAGTGAGTTTGTAAGACACAGATGCCACTGATTAGAATTCTCCCACGGCTCCCCACTACCAAGCGGTGCACAGTCCTCAGCAGGGCTTAGGGAGCCCCTCTACCTGACTCCAGCCCTCAGCTCCGGGGTCATCCCTTGGGTTCTCACCCGACCTCAGCGCTCAGGGGCCTGACTGCCTGAGCTGCTCTGAGCACACCGCAGTGTCTCTGGCCCGTGCCCGTGGGTGCTGTTCCCTCTGCCTGAAACACTCCCCACCCCCTTCACGCACTGCCAAGAGGCCTGGCCTGGCCAGTTCAGTCTCATCTCCCTTTTCTCTGGGCACATCACTTCCTGCAGCCAGCCTCACCTGGCTTTCCCTTCCCAGGTACACAGACCCGCCATGTGCTTCCGCCATTGCTGTGATGTCCAGACTGCGGTGATTTTTTCTCTCTCTCCACAATCTCTATCCCTCAGTCTCCCCACTAGGTTTTAAGTAAAGATGGAGATCATGTATTTTCTTTAACCCCAGTACCTAACACGTGGCTTGACACGCAGGAGGTGCAACATAAATGTGTGTTGAATGATGAATACATGAGTAATCTTCATGGGGAAAGCTGAGGGTGACATAGGTAGATAACACTGGGCAAAAAACTAGTGTAGAGACTGCACAGACTGCACAGAGACTGCAAATTCCTCTAAAAAGGAATTTCTTGCCGAAGCCGAATCTGCAACCACGAGGCAGCCATCAAGGGGAGCAGAGAGCTAACTGGTGCTACTTCTGTCACTACGGGTTAGATGAGCTTTCAGGTCAACTGGATTCTCCCCACCCCACTTTAGAAGCATTATGGTAACCCTCATGTCAAGCACAGACTATTCTGGCACCTGATCTCTTTCGTTCTTTTTAGTCCCCACATGTGTGAGAGCCGCTCCAAACAAAACAACCTCTTTGCTTTCACAGGCAAGGAGGATGTAATCCATTTCCTACATGTGACAACAAAAGCAAATCTAAAGTTGCAGAAGAATGTAATGTCACTATCAGACCAACGGGAAAGAGCAGAATCAAAATGAAACATGACCCAACGCGATCAGCAACTAACTGGAGCCAGAGGCCCCTGTCATCTTCGTCTCTTTCATAAACTTAGAGCAAATCGTGTCTTCCGGAATATAGTCACTGTCTTCCTTGATATTACGTCTTAACACTTCTGCTATTTATGTGTGTGTGTGGGGAGGGGCTAGCGTGTGCTTGCATACCCCTAGCCAGCTGCCTCTGAGGCCGGAGCCCCCGCTGAGGGGTTTCACCCAGGGCATCTTCCCCGTGCTATAGCCTGACGTCTCCTTTTGTTTCCGATCAAACCACAGATTAAAACACATTCTGCATTGATTGATTAATAAACATGTTCCTGCAGCTTTGGGTACTCAGAGGGGAAAAGGCCTAGACTCAGACACAAAAATTGTAATTTGTAGCAGAGCACACCTTGGCCTGAGGGGGCTGGGGAGAGGTGCCAAGTGCGGGCTGCTCACGGAACACTGGTGTGAGGTGTGGGCTGCTTGGAACATCCCAGGAGTGGCTTGCCTCATGTTACAGACTAGGAATGCAGCTGTCTGGAGGTGGAAGAACCAATGGATGGTACAGATTGCAGAGACATAGCTTCAGATCGTTTGCAGGATGCACAAATGAGGGAAGAAATCCTCAGAAAACAAACAGAAAAATATCTCTGACTTGTAATGATGACGGAGTGAGCAGATACTAATTTTGAACCGGGCAGACAAATTGTTCCCCAAATTATTTCAAAGACCGATGGCATGATTAATTGTCCCTTAAAAACAACAACAAAAAACCAAACACAGGAAAATGAGACTTCCCTACATGTGCTGGTTATCTCTGGAGGGGAAGAGCCGAACCGGGCAGAGCTGAAATCATCAAAAATAGATCGACAAACAGGGATGGTGGCATGAACAGGCTCAGCATTTGGACCCGGTTCTTTATCACAAATGCTTGATAAACGGGGCGTTTATTATAATGCTTCATTAGTATTTACTCAATCTCCTACGAGCTGAGCATGGGGATGGGAAAGGTCCCTTTGCCAGAACAAGAGGTGGGGCGGGGGCTTTCTGCCAGAGAACTAACCTTTACTGAAACTTCATGTCTCAGGCACTCTGTTAGCTTCTGGGTGTGCTGTTCTCATTTTATCTTCTAAACAGTCGAGTCTGCGGCACGTATGCTTATTTTGTAGGAGGAAAACATGAAGGCTCTGCAGATGTTACTTATATGCGAGGGCACAGAGATGACAGTGAGAGCAAAGATACCTGCACAGGGGCAAATAAGGGTGCAATTAACTATGTCTAGGGGGGCTTGTCACCTACAGCGAGCCTCACACCTTCCTCTACCTTGTGGTGTCTTCCCAAAGACACTCAGATTTTAAGCTCCACCAGGGCAAAGGCCTACATTTTTCTTTAAAGATTTATTTATTTATGCATACAAGCTGGGGTGTAGGCCAGAGGTGTGGGGTCGTGAGAGGATTCACCAGAGACAGAGAGGGAAGCAGAACGGGCAGATCGACTGAAGTACACTGCTGAGGGGAGCAGCGGGCAAGGCAGGAGAGGTTTGCTGCACCATGTGGGAAGCTCCCTGGCTGGGGATCGAACTTGTGTTGCAGTGGCTCTGCATAGCTTCATAGTGCTGTGCTCAACCCGTTGCACCACCAGGGAGGCCCACAAGAGCCTACATTTATTTTCACTGTCAATTATGTCCCCCAGTGCTTTCCATAGAACCGAGTACATGTTTGGCACTCAATAAATATTTATTGAAATGAAAAGATCCAGGGTTCGGAGAATTTTCTGCCTCCAGCACCTTTCCACCCATCCATCCTTCTTCTCTCAGGAGGGCTGAGTATGAGCCAAAATATTCCTGGAGAGGACATTTTCAACTTGGGTATTTAAGGATTCCCGAGTAGGGCCAAGATGTGTCAGCCAGATGACAAGGGAGCCATGGGAACTGAATGCAGTTACGTCCAGAAGCTACATCTGGGAAAGAGGCTTTTCAAGTTCAAGTCCCAGTTCAGAGGAAAATGAAAATAACTCAAATCCTGAAACGTTTGGGCTCACCAGAATGTGACGACCATCTTGAACAAGTTTAACAACCAACAATCTAATTAAAGTGTTGCAATAGTCTGATCTTGAGTTACAAATAGCACCAAATAGCATGTGGGCGCCTCTGTGTGTGTGCTCGTGCACGCACACACACACACAACATATGCACACATTTTGCGCACCCTTGTCATATGTGGGCGATTTGAGTGATAAGACAAAAGGAAACCATGTCCATTACTACTTTTTGAATATCTGGGTTACTCAACTGCTCACTGTCCTTTAATTCCTTTGAGCCTCACTTCTGTCTGTAAAGTGGGAATAATAAAATCTTAGGTTTTCCATGAAGAGCACGGGAGGAACAGGCATAGCCCTGAAAACCAGAAAGCGGCTTGTCCACAGCAGTGCTCCGCCTATCTTTTTCACTTTGGATGCAGAAGCAAAGAGGAATGTTCTGGGCCCCTGTACATGGCCACCCGCCGGCTGTGCACTCTAGGGAGTGCAGGAAGGAAGTTCAGTGTCTTGGTTTATTGATCTGTTCAGGAGGGTATTAATGTATCCAGTTCCTAGAATGATTAGGGAGATTCAATGAGATAATGCACCTAAAGCACTTACAAGATACCTAGGACATGAGAAGTGCTAAAAAAAATGTTAGCTCTGATTATTTGACCATTACTTTGCTTTCAGGTTGAGCTGATATGCCTCCTGAGCAGTGGGAGGGAGTCTGAGCAGCCGTCCTTGGGATTGGTCAGCGTGATCAGCCCCCCAGATGGCCATTCAATAAAGGTGGTCATCCTAGAAGTCATTTTGCCAGACAGAGAGAAATTATGTGGAAGAGCTTTGGGGGAGGCGGGTGGTATGTGTTCTCACTTCCCTTTTCTCCCTCCATTCCTGTTCATTTCTTTTCTTATTTAAATAAACCGCAGCATCCAGGACTGCCTGGGAGATGTCAGGGCCGCTGGGAGTCCAGCTGGGAGCTGAGGAGGAAACAGGGGAAGCCCCTGCTACTCCTCCTCATCTGATCAATCTTTCCCAATTAACTGGAAGTGGGGTGGTGTTAACCCGACCGAGTGTCACTTCCCAACACTATGAGCGTGGAGAGCAAAGGCGGACACGTGGCTGTCGTGTCCAGCAGCCTGGCCATCCATCACGCTCTCCGCATCTGTCAGCGCCCAGGGGCAGGCCCGGGACACCAGCTCCTCTGTGCCAGGCTCCTGGTGCTTACAAAATGCGTCTGCACGACAATAAGAATGGACCCTTCTGGGGGCTTTTGTAAGAGAAGATGTACTTGGTGCTCACCTGGGTCATCCCTTCGGTTATTCATACTTCGGGTGGGGCAGAGAAGGCGTCACCATTTCATTTCCTCCTTTCTCAATGAATCAAAATTTCCTCCTACCTCTTTGAACTGGGCCCAGGTCTTTTTCTCTTTTCAAAATTTGCCTCAAAGACATCTTTTTCATTTTACTTTAAGAATGACTTTAATGGGCTAAATGTTACTCGCTTCCTCATGTAATATAAGTGACCTGCAAGGTTTCTTCTATCTTGTGCCTTTTGAATTTCAATTTTTTTTCCTAAATCAATTCCCTCCTGGAAAGACATTATTACTTTCTGCCCATCTAAATACCATTGTCCACGATTTTCTCTCTTCCATCATAAAGTCTGCTATATATTAACATTTAGAAATAAGGTCTGATAATTAAAATCTGAATATGGTCTTGCATATTCATCAACAACACAATCTCTCTATTGGAAAGAGACGTGATAGTATAAAAGAGGAAATAAAATTGACTGATAGTCATGTAAGCATCTGCATTTGACCAGCGAGGAGACAAAAGCTCAGACAAGGCAACGCTTGCATAAAGCATGAAGGAGCGAGTACCCCACTGAAATGAGAACTGACATCTTCTGATCGCTGCATACGTTTCCTGTCAGACCACTGAAGGCAAACTAAAAAAATTAGTATCTCTGATATTGCAAAAGCACATCATACTCCTTATTTAACAAAATATCTTCCCCATAAAGGCAATGCAAGAAACACTTATATTTTTTGCAGAGACTTTTGTTCAAGACCATATTCTTTTCTATACTCACATTCTACACAATGACCCATCTCAAACAAGATAAATGATTTCTCTTTACAATGGATAAGTATGGGCAATAGAAAGCCTCGGTGTTTGGTCAACATTAATGAATGTGGGCCTCCCTGGTGGCACAATGGGTTAAGTCTCAGGACTATGAAGCTGTCCACAGCCACTGCAGCACAAGTTCGATCCCTTGCCAGGGAGCTTCCCACATGGCACAGCAGACCTCTCCTGCCTCGCCCGCTGCTCCCCTCAGCAGTGTATTTCAGTAGATCCGCCTGTTCTGCTCCCCACTCTGTCTCTGGTGAATTCTCTCGCCCACTGCACCTCTGGCCTATACCCCAGTCCTTGTATTCATAAATAAATAAATCTTTTAAAAAAATTAATGAGCGTGATGTGGCTTCTGCTATGGCACTGCAAGGGTGCACACACGTCACATGTCCAGAGCCTAGAGGGACGAAGTTTAGGATTTAATGAGGTATGACTTCTACAATATTTTGATTCTAAAAAGAGGTTCGTGAAAAATCTAGGCCATTGATAGTAACATTTAGTACAAATTTAAAACATTTAAATAGCTTTCCTCAGCAAGTAACAGATCATCATATATTCTTTTAGTTAAGTCATTATGAAATCGTTATGCCGTTACTGCAAGCACTACCCGAGACTGAGACTGCTCTGTGCTGAACTGTCCACCCCTCATCCCCAGATTTCTATGTTGAAGCCCAACCCCCAGCACATGTGAATGTGACAGTTTTTAGAGACAGGCCTTTAAAGAGGTGACTAAGATAGAATGGGGATGGTTAAATCCAACATGACTGACTTTCCTGTGAGAGGAGATGAGGACACAGACCACAGAGAGGATGACCACACGGGGACACTGTGAGAGGGTGGCTGCCTGGCCACAAGCCAGGAGAGGCCTCGGAAAGACCACACTGGCTGACACCTTGATTTGGGACTCCAGCCTGCAGGACTGTGAAAATGATTTGTGTTGTCTAAGTCCCCAGGCTGTGGTATTGTCAAGGCAGTGCCAACCAAATGAAAACATCTAACACTTGTTTCTTCTTCCAGCCTCTGTGCTGTGTTGCTCCTTGATCAAACAAGGCTAAGATGGGCAGATTCAAGGTAAGTGGCGAGGACCATACTGTGAGACTACTTCTCATGAAACACCATTTCCCTCTTGTCTGCTCAGAAAACTCACCTGACTCCCCCAGACCTGCAGTCTTCAGAGCATTCCTGTCCTCAGGGAGCCCCTGCTACACCTCGTAAAGTCACTTCTGACACAGCACACATCACCCCATTCAAATCGTTTGCTGGTGCCTTTGTGACATTGTGAATGCTCTGGAGGGAGGGTCTCATCTTTGCAGCTCAGCGTTTGAGAGTGAGGAGGTGCTCGCTAAACATTGGTTGCATGAATGAATAAAGGATTGAGTGAAATGAAAACAATCTCCACTTTTCTTGGAATGAGCCTGAAAGAATGAAATCCCCAACATAGTTTGAAGTATAGTCCTTTGTTGAGGGGAAAGAACGTGTGAAGTAATACAAACTAAGAAAAGATGGAATAAATCCAGAGAAAGGAAAGGCTGGTTGATGAGATCAACAGTGATCGTAATGGAGGAAGAGAAAATGGAAGTGGTTGAGGCAGAGCCACGGCAGGACAATACAACCTCCAGGGGGCCCCCCACATGGGGTGGGGCTTGTTGGGGCTCAATCAAGGGAAGGCGTCACAGGGGCAGTTGTTCTGAAAGACACCCGAGAGCATCCAACCCAAGCACAGTGCTCTCCTTGTGAAGTACAAAAGGCAAAGATTCAACGAATATTCCATGTGCAGTTGAAAAAGGTAGTTGTATCCTGGAGGTAAAAATAACTTTTCTTGCCAATAAACAGAAGCATGAGAGACTGGGGAACAAAGAGATAAAAATGAACTACGTGTGAGTTCTCTTCTAAAGGGCAGCAAAGGCAGATGAGCTAATGGGAACAGATCATGTAAGGGGAAGGGAGGTTATAAATCACTGACCAGGAGTGGAACAGAAACCCGCTGGCTAGTAAGGAGGAGATGATGAAGTCAGTTGGGGTGACTTGGATGGTGTGAGGGGACAGTAGGACCAGTGAGATCAGCCTCTGCCTGCCTCTCCACCCTTTTACCAGCACCCCCTATAAATAATGAATCTGGTTAATACAAGACACACAGAATCCAGAGGAATCCAGAGTTAGTCACCACACAATGAGGCAAAAGCAAAAGAGAGCCCCGATTTTCAAATGATGAAAGTGACCCTGGAAATTGTAATTTGGCAAGATGGCAATATTGTGAGAGTAATAAAAAATCTGTTAACATCTAGAGGGAACAAACCCAAAAGTAATAAGAAGCTGAGCTTTATGAAGGAAAAAAAAAAGCATCCCAAATTTGATTGCTTTTCTGATGGAATTACAAGATTACTCGTTTAAAGGAATGGAGCAGATGTGATATATTTGAATTTTATTAGAGCATTTGGAAGAATATCTCACACAATTTCTTCCACAAAACAAAGTGACTTTGGCTTGAACATGGACCGAGGAGACGGTAAGTGAAGGGCAACAATATATTACAATCTGCCTCGATGGGAGGAAGGTGTTTACCAGGGGACATGAAATCTGCTGTTTTGGGTGGGTAGGATAGTATTTTTAATGATCTGCGTGAAAAAAGGAAGGAAAAGGGAGACCGCCAGGGAACACGCAGACTTAATGGACAAAGGGATGAGAGAATTGGTTAAAATATGAACACAGAAAAAAATGAAAGCTAACCAACATATGTAAGTTTTCGAAACAATAATAAGTTTTCGAAACTAACAATATATGTTAGTTTTCAAAAACTAACATATTTGAGAAAATATTTCCAGAACTGCACATAAAGGGGAAAGAAACTAGAAATCAACAATACTGCAAAGTATCTAGGAGAAGCTCTTTGCTATAAACTTGAACTGTCATGCAGGCATGAAACAGACTTTAGTCACTTACACCAGGTCAGCATGAAGACACACCACAAACCTTGACTCTGAGTAATTATTTAGGTGCAAAGGGGCTGATTTTTACTCATCTTTGGATTTGATCATTATGAATTTGAACCTTCAAGTTTAGCAATGAAACTATTAAAACAGTTTCACTGAACTATTTTGGGAGTGTGACAATGCATCCAGTCTTTCTCTGAGATGCTGTGTTGCTTTTTATCCAGCCCTTATCGAGGCCCAGCTTGACTGCAACTATTTCTGGATAAATGAATCTTCTCGGGCAGTAATGACCAAGCCTACAGGCGCCCAAGCGCCACTGTGAAAGCTTGCTGCTGCTTTCAGAAATCTCTTTTCAAAGTTTTAAAAAAAAATCCCTTAAACAAACGGTCCTGAGCAAGTTCTGAAAAATAATGATTATGTCCTGGAATTGTTAACTCTTCAGTTCACCTGTCAGTCATAAGCTCAGATGCTGTCTGCTGGGTGTGAAACCCTGGCTGTCTGACCTGGGCCATGTTACCTGGTGCCTTAGTTTCCTCATCTAAAAGGTGGCTAGTGTCAGTACCCACTTGACTAAATGATAAATGAATGGTACTAGGTGAAGCTTCCCATGAGCCCATCAGAAAAGTTAGTGGTTTTAAAATAGATTCAACTGTGAGCAGACAACACATTTAAAAGCTTCTGATAAAAGCAAATTTATATTTGGCTCTAGATGTTCATCAATGACTATCTGCTGAAAACCAAAACCTGAATTCTATCCTGTGAGGATTACATGATGAAATGATGCGCCATCAAAGCAGACCATGTGGTCTAGAAGTGAGGAACAGGGCGAGGATTCTGTGTTTTAGTGCACAATTGATTTGTATCCATGAAATGGGGATAGCGTCATTGGTCTAACTCTTTTCACAGGGTTTGAAGGAAAAAGTGAAATCAAAGAGGTAAAGACAACTGGAGGTACTGCAGATGGCAAATAAAAGGAGATTTAAATTTTGGGGGGGATAAGAATACAAAAATGAGTCAAGGGGGAGAAGGTATTTTAAGGGTCAGCTCACTGCAGTGCAGCGTTCAAACCTAGCCAGCGGCAGACATTCAACCACAGTGGCATCTGCTGAAAAGCTGGAGTATCTGTGAAGTAGGGGCTTTTCTTTATCCTTGACTTCTCCCCCTTGTTCATCTCCACATCCACTGAATCCCCACCCTCTGGGAATTCTGCCTCCTTGCCTCTCCTTTACACCCACCTTGGTCTCTCCGAACCACAGATGCCAAGGTGCGAACAGCTCTCTTTTTCACCAGCATGACCTTCGGGGGGCTCAGCAACAAAGGGAAATGAGCAGTTTCTGTACCTCCATTTTGTCTCTAACCCCCCTCTCTGCTCTCAGAACAATCTTTTCTGCAAAGCTTGTTAATTCTCCCTGTTTTAAGTCTTTGGCGGTCCAGCACGTAAGTTCTTTAGGCTCTGGCCCCCTGTGATGTCTTTACTCTTCCCAACTCTCTCCGCCTTCTCCACACTCTGGGCTGCAGCACTTCATGTTCTCAACACCTCTTTTGTCTCTCTGCTCCACACTTGGATCTGTCCTGTCTTCTCCAGGAGACGCAGATGCCACCTCCCACTGCGAGCTTTCCTGGCCTCCTGTCCCTTTCAGTTACTCTATTATGGTATTTATTATACATTATTGGAATTGTCTATGTGTCTGCAAATGTTGGGAGACAGGAGCTGTCTCTTTCTTCTATGTTGCCGGCCCAGGACAACTCGCCGTCCTTCAGCAATGTGCTGAATGACTGCACGCAGACCATCAACATACTCACAGATGATATCCAAGGTCAAGGCAAGTCTGGGCTTGTGATCAAAGGCTCATTGGTTTAGTGAGCAGCATACCAGATGCAGAAATGGCCACAAAAGGACTACAGGGATGACACAACCGATACTTGGCTAACACGAGGCAGGGGATAACTGTAGCAGGCCACCTGTTGGTCTGAGGCCCTTAAGGTCAGCCTTTCTCGGTTCACCTGGCTGGGGAAATTCTACAATTTAGACCAAGTCTTGCAGGAACCATAATAAAAACTGAAGGATGGAGTGGTTTTTAAATACAAACAAGATAGCAGAGGACAAGGAAAGATAACATCAAAGTGAACCATTTTAACCATAAATAATAATCATATCACACCACTGCTTAAGGCTCCTTCAATGCCTCCCGTGGCTGGAAAACTGACATCTAATCGAACCTACGTCTCTTCCTCTTTCATCCTCTTACTACCCATATACATCACTAGTGGTTCCCACAAGAACCACTTGGAACATAGCTCTGTGCCTTTACACACCCTGCTTTCTCTACCTAAAGTGCTCTTTGCCTTCATTCTCTTCCCAAGTTTTCCTTCTGTTTATCCTTAAAGAGGATAAACCTCCTCCAAGTAGTCTTCTGGGATGTCTCTTGGGAGAACTAAGCATGCCTCCTTGGTGCCACCAATACAACCTGAATCTACAACGTCACTGAATGGGCTGCTGTTTATGCGCTTGCTTCTCCCTCACATGGCAAGACTCACATCTTCATATTCTGGGATACTAGCATAATACTTGCCCCAGATTAAGAATGCAATAAATAATGAGTTGAATTGCATTTGCTGAATTCAAGGGAAGAGAACTTAGCTAAAGCTGGAAAAGTGAAAGTGGTTACTCTTCTGTGTTTAATAGTCTAACAATAGGGAACTTGATTAATATGATCAAACTGTGTACAAAGATCTCCACAGTCAGAAACTATGGAGACACCAAACTTTTTAGTGAAATAAATCAAAGACAAAAGAGATCATGGAAAATTTATAGAATAATATTTGTAGGGTACAGTAGAAAGCACGTGATATTTTTAGACTGCTTTCTTTACAATGCATTAACACTTTGTAAAAAGCCAAAACAGCCTTTGAGAGTGGTATTTCACAACAGGTATTTAAATTCTATGCTCACTGAGAGTTTATGCAGAGTAATTGTACAATAAAGAAAAGCACTTGGCCTTCAGGTCACTATGCATGTATAGCTGAATTATGCAATTGGATGACATGTAATTAAGCAGAATAGCAACTCGGCCAATCTAAGGGGGTTAGTTTAGGTCTGTGTGACTCATAAAAACCTTATATAGTTAAGTGATCGGCACTCATGAGGACACCGAATTGCATCTACCTACAACCTCACGAATCCCTCCTGTGACAAAAGAGATAATGAAATAGAGGTGCTAGAGATAGAGGAACAGCACTGGAAATTCTGCCCAAGAAGGAGCTGAGGCGCCATCTTGATTCATGTAATGCAAAATCTCTAAGGAGACAGGAAATCTCTCCAAATCTTCTCAGGTCGACCCTTCTACTACTAAAAGTAGAAAGACAACAACATTAATCAAAGCTACTTTTAAATAACATGAAGAAATATTTCCTAACCCATCACTCAGATAATATCATAGGTTGAACACTCAGTGAGTGAAAACTCAGCAAAAACTCAAAGTCCAAATTAGCTTCCTTTTCTCTTCTTCAATGATTTATACATGGCAAGAATGAATGATTCCATCACAAAGAAATATTATCTCTCTTTTAAGATCAAGGTTTTTTGGTGTGTTTTGTGGTGGAAGTGTGTGGTTTTGGTCTTGTTTGCCTGTTTAAAATATGGAAGCATTCCAGTTTGGGCAACACTGGAGTTAGGGACAGGAAGGCATTCTGGAAGAACTGTACAGTCAGCTTTACCTTGTATCAAGAAGAATCTAGGAAATGTCACACTTGCTACTGTGGCAGCACATTTTTCTATCTTCAATTTTAAAGTGAGGAATAAAACAATCTAGCCATTTATTCACAGACCTGTCCCTCAATCTCCAACATGACATCTCATACATATTTACTGAACATAAATATACTAGGTCAGTGGGAACATGGAGAGATTCGGAGCTGCCTTTCAACCGAATGTTGTTTATTAGAGGAACCAAATTGTCACATGGCCTTTATTTTCTACTACAAAATGGCTTGTGTATGTATAATGTACTCTATGGTTTTAATTAAAATTGTAGATATAAAAATATGGAAGAGGAGAAACTAAAATGTCATCTGGTAGAGGGATAGCAAATAATTTTATTTTGTTCTTTGTGCTCTGTTTCCTGCGTTCAGAAGGTAGTAGGTGTGTAAAAAGAGAGAAAAAGTTATTTTATAAAAAATAAGAAGAAAAGGGCCTCCCTGGTGGTGCAACGGGTTAAGTGCAGTGCTGTGGAGCTGTCGGCAGCTGCGGCGTGAGTTCAATGTCCAGCCAGGGAGATTCCCACATGGCGTAGCACACCTCTCCTGCCTCGCCTGCTGCTCCCCTCAGCAGTGTACTTAAGTAGATCTGCCTGTTATGCTCCCCATTCTGTCTCTGGCGAACGCTCTCACCCCCCACACCTCTGACCTGCACCCCAGAGAGGCCAAGACGTCGGAGCCTTTTATTAAAACACACAGCTATGCACACAATACATCCAATAAAGAACTGATAACAAAAATTTACAAGGAACTCACACAACTCAACAAAAACAAAGCCAATAACCCAGTCAAAAAATGGGCAGAAGAGCTCAAAAGGCACTTCTCCAAAGAAGAAAAGCAAATGGCCAACAGATACATGAAAAAATGCTCAACATCACTTATAATCAAGGAAATGCAAATCAAAACCACTATGAGATA